>QLPI01015688.1:0-13745 GCA_003314275.1 Chroogomphus rutilus | reverse complement strand
ATGTCAGCAATAACAAGAGCTTCAATACTGGAGAGCGGAAGAGGGAAATGAGCAATGATACTCGTCAGTGTATTGACCAGCTCAAGACTGAGCTTTAACTAATTACCTAAGAACTGTACATATAGTCTGGCGGAGTAGCGGAGTCCAATAACAAGCAATAGAGAGAGGAGTAGAGAAATCATAACACTTGGCCATATGGCTGCCGGCCGGTTGCTCGGTCACATCATAACAGCCCTCCTCAGCCTCTTCATTGGCCATTCTTCTTCCGTTTCCATCTCCTCCCACTCACTCTGCTCCTCCTCACTCTCACTCTCTGACTCCACCTCTTCCTAACTCCTCACCTTGTGCTGCCAAGGTGCCACCAGGTTGCATTTGACCAGGCATGCGTTGCAGCACCTGCACGGTGCCCCTACATTTCTTACGGAGCAAGCCTCCCTGCGTTCCTTGCAATGGTTGCAAGGAGGACAGAGGGAGGGCGACCACTCCTAGGTCGGCTTCTTTTTAGGCTAATAGAAAAAAATCAGTAAAAAAGGACAAAATAAAAGAAAAAAAAAACCCCCCACACACCTTGGCCCCCCTTGGCCTACCTCTCCTACTCGGCCCCACTTCCACATCCATACCCTCTTACATGTCATCCTCTTCAGCACTCCTGGATCTTTGGGATCCCTGACAGCCTTGACACCCTTATTTTTGAGTGTCTTGCTCTGCTCCTCCATACTCTGGATGGCCTCTGCATCACCCTTCTCTTCAGGGGCCTGAGTTCTCGCCTGCTGGGCCAAATAGCCCCATTTTTCCTTGGCTACCTTAGCAGCTTCCCAGGCCAGGCGAGAGATTTCTGCAGCTCTGGCTGCTGTTTCAGCCGCCTCCTTAGTGACCTTTTCTACCTTCTCCACCTTTATTTTCACCTTTTCAGCAGCTTCCTTGTCTGCCTTCTTTTGGGCCTTGGCAGCCTCTTTTGCTACCCGTTCCACCGTTTTCTCCCACTGATGCTGTCTTTCGAGCCATTTTTGCTTGAGCTGCTCCTTTTCATCATCGGTTACAGTGCCCATTTTTTCGATGTGTTGATCTTCTGATGGGAGTATGGACTGATGGGAAGCCTGGGAAGCCTGGGAACTTCCCCAAACAATCCATGACATCACACTGGTGCCTGGAACTCTATTTTGAAACTCAGCCTACTGGCTTCATGGGTTCAGCGGCTAGAGCGGAGATACTGTCAAGTCCACGATACCAAGTCCCAGTTCACTTGGCAGTACTGACTGACTGACCCTCACCCATATCATCCCTCACTATCACGTGGTCTCAGCTCGGCACATCGGGTACATTATCTGGACCACCCTTCTCATCCCATCCCCTCTATCCCCTACTACTCTCTCATTCCCCATCCATTCCCTTATCCATTTTCCTTGGGACACTTATTATTCCTTTATTATTCGGTCGTGGCCCTATTGTTTTATCTTCGGCCATTTTTCATTGTTCTATTCTCATCCACTCCCTCATTATCCATTATCTTATTCTCAGCCATCATTCATTATTCTATTCTCGTTTACATTTCTTATTCTATTCTTGATTGCTGTGAACAATACCTCCACATGATTCTTCATACCTTATTGTTTTCCATTCTTTATGCCACCCTGTTCTACATCTTGCTTCTTAACCTATATAAGTAGCAGATGTATGTAGATAATTTCTCACTCTGAATATCAACTTGATTCACATCCCCTTGTCCATCTTTTTCCTGTCTAAATTCCTTCACTTGGGTCACCACTCTCGGCATCTTCCTGGGTCCCTCTTCTGTCCAAATCAGTAGCATGCACGGAACAGCAGGGTGCAATGCACAAGCACATTGAAGCCTAGCCACCCTGAACAGTCTGCAGGACTTGACCAACTCCTCGGCTCAACTGAGTCATAACATATTTAGGGACTGGTTTTTTGAGGAGATCTATGGGCATGGTGTTTGTTAAACAGTATTGTCTCCTAATCTTCCCATTGTTTATTTAATCAGTAATATCTCAGATCTAGGTGTTTGATCTGACCATGGTGTTCTGGATTTCTAGCTACAGCAATTAAAGACTGATCATTGTCAGGGGACTACCAGTTTATTCCCTTTTTTTTGCCAAGGAGGGGAATCTGCTCTTAGACACCTGGATTATTAGTATACAATCAGGTAGTGTGGGGTTGGGTCCTTGCAGTCCTGACCCACCAAACCTTCCCTTCTGTTAAGTCTCAGTAATGCTGATAGTGCAGATGGGAGTTGGCCAAGTCCTGCAGACCGATCAAGGTGGCTAGGCTTCAACGTACTCATGCGTTGTGCCCTGCTATTCTATGCATGCCACTAATTTGGATAGAAGAAAAAATGGAAATAGACACAATCACTCTGTCTACAACATCCTCTATAACAAACACCACTACAATAACTGAAGTTACTAAACCCTCTGCACTAGATTTGTTCAACTCAGTCACACCTTATAAGGAAAACAATAACCCCAATATTGTATTGCTACCTGGGCCTTCCCAGTTATGAAGCAATATAGCCTAAAACTAGAGCATGCTGCCAAGTTAGTCTCAAAAATTCTATATTCTCTCTGATACTTATGGCCCTATCCAGAAACCTATACCTGGCAAAACAAAGTCTTGCTAGAATTGTTGAAAATCAAGCCAAGTGACACTATATAAAATCCATCAGTGATATTCCCTGGCCATCCACTGCAGACCCTAATCTCAAACAAAAATGGGAAGAAATTATCACCACCTGTAAAGAACAACTTATGGACTCACTTATTAAACATAAAACCAAAGCTACTACTGATCCCAAAGCACTTATTGCTACTGATGGTCCAATCTCTGTAGCACTATTCAGAGAACTCAAAGCCACCCTACAGACTGAATGTACCAAGAATCAAACTCTGGCCAATGTCAAGTGCATGTACCACAGTAACTCGGCAGTGCTGACCAAACAATCAGCCTAGTTGCAAGTAACCAAAACCACACATATGTATGTCACTTGGTGCTTCAGTCTCAGCTCGGCACATTCATCCTCCACATTTCCCATCCCTATTCCTCACCCACTCTTCACCACTCATTATCCATTAATCCCACCCTGCCAACTCCTTATTTCTCAGCCTGTTCTGCCTCAGTGTCAAGTACACGTACCGAGGATCCGGTAACTCGGCAGTACTGACCAGACACTCCATTAGTAACCGTGTACAAGTCACTCGATGAGTTGTTTTCGGCTCGACACACATACTGGTCGCATTCCTCACTCCCATCCCACGCCTACTCTTGGCCCCTCCCTAACCCTATCATAACCACCCATTAATCCTCGATCTGCCTCACTTCAGGAATTCCTGTCCTTGTATTATCTTCGGCCATGGCTACATTGTTTTATAGCCGGTCACTTCCTATTGTCCTAGCCTTGGCCACATTTCTATTATTCTATCGTTTATTGTTTTATCCCGGTTTACATTCCTTGTTCTAATTTTACTCATTGTGGACAATAACCGCATGCTCTGCATACCTTGTTGTCCCACATTCCTTATTCCACATGTCGCTTCTTAACCTATATAAGCAGGACATGCATGTACATATTTCCTCATTCTGGGTATCAACTAGGCTTAGGCCCTTTTACCTTCTTCCCCTCTGTTAAAGTCCTCAACTCAGGCCGGCATCATCAGCATCCTCCCGAGTACCTGTCTGTTGCAAATTGGTGGCATGCATGGCAAGTAGGGCACAACCCACGAGTACATTGAAGCCAACGCCACTACTCTTGGCCTGCAGGACTTGGCCATTGTCCGCCCGACAACCCTCGGCAGTACCGAAGTCCATCAGTAACCGAAGCTTGACACTCAGGATATTTTACCATTGTTTTATCTTTGGCCATGACCCTATTGTCTTATATTTAGTCACTCTCTATTATTCTATTTTTTGGTCAAATTTCTATTATCTCATTTTCATTGTTCTATTCTCGTCCACATTCCTTATTCTATTCTGGATCACTGTGGACAATGCTCCCACATGATTTTTCATACCTTATTGTTCTCCATTCCTTATGTCACCCTGTTCCTCATCTCGTTTCTTAACCTACTGTATATAAGTAGCGAATGTATGTAGATAGTTCTTCACTCTGAATATCAACTTGGTTCACATCCTCTAGTCCCCCCTCTCTCCATCTGAAGTCCCTTACCCAGGCTAACACTCTCGGCACCCTCCCAGGTCTTCTTCTGTCCAAATTAGTAGCATGCACAGAATAGCAGGGTGCAATGCACGAGTATGTTAAAGCCTAGCCACCTTGATCAGTCTGCAGGACTTGGCCGACTCCCATCTTCACTATTGGCATTACCAAGACTTAACAGTATATTCAGAGTGACACTGCTTTCTGTGCCACTTCAGTTCTTACGATTATACCCCCACAAACTAGATTATCAACCCATATCAAAGACAATCAGCTTACCCCTATGGTTCATCAACAAAGGGAATGTGAGACCTCCAGCACTCTACCCCTTCTCATCGGTTACACCTTGCCAGCAATCAAACTATAGCATCTTGCCTCTCCCTTCAAGCAAGAACCACACATCAAAGAGGTAGCCGATGACGACATTGAGTATGTAGACAATGATAATGGTGATTAGGAACCCAATCAAGCAGAGGAAGCACTTGGCTTAGTATACTATAATGCAGATGCCGAAACCAAGGAACAGCCTCAACAAACTTGGCAGGCAGACATGCCTGAACCTCCTTGCACTCTGGTAGCCATGCCTCCTCAACCCAAAATTGCACCCTGTCAACCTGTGGCCACACCTCTACAACCCACGGCCATACCATCTCAGCCCACAGCTGTACCATTGCAAGCCAGGCAAGCCCCCCAAACCAGGCCAGCCCTACAGGCCAGGCAGGCTCTGCAAGCCAGACCACCTCCTAGGGCCAGGGCCCCCATAAACCTGGCCAACAATAACGACCTTTTGAATGCCATCCTCGAACTTGGCAGAATCTATTAAAAACTAAACACAGAAAGTATTCAGACTTCAACTTGAAGATCTCTGTATGCACAGTAACTACCTAAACACAGAAAGTACTAGAAATTTATGTGAGTTAAAAGTCAACACAAGTTTAAATAAACATGGCTCACTTCAGACTTCAACTCGAAGATCTGAAGTAGCTCTACATGTGAGTCTAGTATTTAAAGGAAAGAAAGAACAATAAAAAGGATTGAGTGCTACTTGAACAAAAGAAGAATAATGTATGACAATACAAAGAAAGAACAATAGGAGAATAAAACAATCCACACCACTCCACCTAGTCCTCTATTGTCTATTGGAATGGAAAAGAATTTGAACTGACTTTACAGTGTGAAACTTAACAGAACCACCCCAAATCACCAACAGGACGGTCAAGCCACCAGGATTCAAGAACCAGAACCCTTCGATGGGACTGACCCAAAGAAGTTAAAGGGTTTCATCTTCCTTTGCAGAATGAATTTCTGCACCTGGCCTAACTCATTCCCCAATGATAGGCAAAAAATCAACTACATGGTTCCTATCTGAAAGGAACAGCTCTGGAATGTTTCAAGCCTTACCTTATGGGTAGCCCAAATATAGAACCTTACTGGACCAGCGATTTGGAGCTTTTTATCGATGAGTTACAGATCAATTTCAGCTCTTGGGATGAAAGAGCCGATGCTGAGATACCTCTTGAAAAGCTCACTATGCAGGACAACCACAAAGCCACTAGGTTTTTTGTAGAATTTTACAGGCTCATGGCTCTTATCGACTATAATGACAACACCCTCCTCTGGAAGGTGTACACGGCACTGCCAAAATGCATCAAAGATGGCCTCATCCATTTTGACAAACCCCACACACTCGACAACCTTCGAATCCATGTTCAAAGGATCAACATGAGATATTGGGAATGAAAGGCTGAGCAGTCTGTGGAGGGCGGTAATGAGCCAAAGAAAGATATGAAATTGGACAAGCCTGGCAACAGATCCACCCTGGACAACTGCCAGCAAAATAATAGTAGCGATAACAGCAGCAACAGGGACATGTCTAAGAACAAGGACGGTAAAACATCTCAGCCCAATCCACCCAAGTATACTAAGACCCTTGGCAAGGATAGAAGGCTCCTCCTGACCAAATGACAAAGATGCATGGACAACAACCTGTGTCTCCTCTGTGCCGCCAGTAATCACAAATTTGCCGAATGCCCCAAGGCAACCAAAGCCCGCGTGACTACCACTTCCAACTCCATCCCCCAGGCGACTGATGCCTTGGACATCAATACTGAGGACTCAGCAATGGCGACCAAAAACTAGTCTGCCACCTGTTGGCTCTAAGCACACCAAGAGTTGCATTGACTCGGCAGATGCCAGTAGTGAGGTTTAGATCCATGCTGCTATGTCTTTGATTCTCTTTTAAATTCTTCCAGTCATCTGATTGGGTACCAAAAATCCTCAGTAACCCACCTTGCATGCTTGATCATATCAGCATCCATTCATAGTTACCCCTTTATTTTATTCTCTATTAGAATTCTGTGATCCAGTACTGCTAATTTAGTTATTACTGAATATATAGACATGTCTACTAGATCTTCTGTCAGGACAATCTCAGTCCACCTATCCATCTGTTACATCACTAGGCCCATCGGTCGGCAATATTCGGTCACAACTTGCTCACCTGCTATAATCTATTGATTAACAGGGTATTGGGCAGTATTATGTTCCATCATGCCACTAATGCTTTTAGGTGTGTCCCGATGGCCTCGGTCCAGTTGGCACTTGCCACTGCTCCAAAAGCCTCACCCAGGATCCTGTTCCGTCACTGGAAGCTCTGCTCATAGCCCTAGTCAATGCAACTGCCATTGTGCATGCTTGTATACCAGAACGGCTGGCAAGATTTTTAGCTGGACCTCTCAGTCAGCGGTGCCATTTGGCACATTCGGCCAAGGCCTCTTCTGTCTGTCCCCATCCATTTTGCTTCATCTGCTGCAAATATTTGCATTATATGCTCTCACCACTCTTTTCCATTCTTCTTGGCTAGAAGCTGACACCTTTACTAGATGATGGGATGTCTACCTAAAAGGGGGGGGTGGCGACTAGCTAGGTACACTTCAAACTACGCAATCTCCCTTCCCAAAGACACCCCTCTCCTGAAACTTTCTTCTATTCACCCCATTTCATTCCCATCCCAACCTTCTTTTTCCCTCTATCCCTTTCATCCCAACCTTAAATCCTATCCATCCTGACCCTACATTATCCCGACATGGTATTCCTGACCTTACAACCATACCTATCCCTCTCAGTCCAACTCTCTTTCTTTATCATGACTGAATCTGCTGAATATCTTGGCATGCTTTACTTGTTCCTTCCCCTCTCATGCCCTTATTTATTTCCTTATTTTTTCAGTCCAATAAAAAATAAAACCAAAAAAAAAGATTTTTTTTTGAGACTACTTCATAGTCTCACTCTCCTGACCTCCCTCATCATCTTCATCCTCCCTCTGTTTCCCCTTCCCTTATCCTCCCTCTCCTTTCCTTTTCCTCCCTCCTCATCCACCTCTCCATCCCTATCATCCTTCAACTGATCCTCTTCCCTTCTCAACTCTCCTGCATACTTGGAACCTCCCAGACGTTCTTCCACCATAAGGAGCAGGATGCTTATCATCCTGTCCTGACCCCTCAGGAGCACCTCCAGCAGCTCCACCACCCACCTTCCTCCCAATGGTTCAGCCTGTAGAACTTCAACCACAGGCATCCTCCTACTTGGCTGTATAGTGCAGGCACACCTCAGTCTCTTTCTCAGCAGCTCCTTCACTTCCTCAACCCCCTCCTCACTTGGATCATCTCCCTTACTCTCCAGTTGTGTCTCCTCCTCCTCTTCATCATCATCCTGATAAAAGGGTGACTCTTGGCCCTTGATGCCCTCAGTGCAGCCAAGCTACACTTGACCTTCTGACCATTGCACTTTGGGCATGCGGCCCCTGGTCCCAGGACACTGCACTCATGACTCTACTTCTTGCATTCCTTGCATGGAGGATGGAGGATTAGAGACCACCTTTCAGGGGTCTCCTTGTGCTATTTGAAAAGAAATCAATAAAAAAACATAAAAAATCACTACCACTCACCTTGGCCCCTCCCGGCCATTCACTCCTTCCTCTTCTTTTTGTCCTGGGCCCTGTGCTTGACCCCACCTCCATGCTTATACCTCTCTTCCATATTGGAGCCTTTGGGAATCCCGAGACTTTGAGAGCCCTTGCATCCTTGACACCCTGTTCCTTGGGTATTGCCTCATGGCCTTGGACATTCCTGGGAGTCATCCTCTAGCTCATCTGCTCCAGGACCTGTACCTCCATCCAATTGACCGTTTTGGCCTGTAGATTCTTGGCCTGATGGGCCACCTCATCATCCACTGCCCACTTTTCCACGGCCACAGCCTGCTTGGCTGCCTCCTTTGCAGCCTGCTCGGCCACTTCCTTTGCAGCCTGCTCGGCTGCTTCCTTTGCAGCTGCTGTTGCCACCCTCTCTTTGGCCATCTTCTTCATCTTGGCTGCTTTCACTATGGCCTCCTCCTCCTGCTTCCGTTTTGCCTAGGCTTCCTCCTCCTCCCGCTTCTTTGCCCTGGCTTTGGCTTTGGCTGCCTCTTTGGTGACCCATGTAGCTTCTGCCTCCTCACATTCCTGCTGCCATTGAGCCCACTACTCCTGCATCTCGGCCATTTGTCTCTCATCTTCATCAGTTTCATAGCCCATTTTTCTTGCTGCTGATGATGGTAATTCGCACGTTTGATGGGAATAAAAAGATCTCGTCTTGGATGCTAGACCCCAAACCTTTGTAACATCATGTTTAGGTGTCCCAAACCTTATTTTCAATCTCCACCTACTGGCTTCATGGGTTCAGCTGCTAAGGGGGGGATACTGTCAAGTGCATGTACTGAGTACCCGGTAACTCAGCAGTGCTGACCGAACAATCAGCCTAGTTGCAAGTAACCAAAACCACACATATGTATGTCACTTGGTGCTTTGGTCTCAGCTCGGCACATTCATCCTCCACATTTCCCATCCCTATTCCTCACCCACTCTTCACCACTCATTATCCATTAATCCCACCCTGCCAACTCCTTATTTCTTGGGCTGTTCTGCCTCAGGACATTTTACCATTGTTTTATCTTTGGCCATGACCCTATTGTCTTATATTTAGTCACTCTCTATTATTCTATTTTTTGGTCACATTTCTATTATCTTATTTTCATTGTTCTATTCTCGTCCACATTCCTTATTCTATTCTGGGTCACTGTGGACAATGCTCCCACATGATTCTTCATACATTATTGTTCTCCATTCCTTATATCACCCTGATCTACATCTCACTTATTAACCTATATAAGTAGTGAATGTATATAGATAGTTCTTCACTCTGAATATCAACTTGGTTCACATTCTCTAGTCCCTCCTCTCTCCATCTGAAGTCCCTTACCTGGGCCGACACTCTCGGCACCCTCCCAGGTCTTCTTCTGTCCAAATTAGTGGCACACGTGGAATAGCAGGGTGCAATGCACGAGTACATTGAAGCCTAGCCACCTTGACCAGTCTACAGGACTTGGCTGACTCCCATCTGCACTATTGGCATTACCGAGACTTAACAGCCAAGCAGTTTAATGAGGAAGCCAAAAAAGTAGTTGAACTTTGGGAGAACCAATTCTCAGATTATTTAAAAAGGGTACCAAACAGGGAGAAGAAGAATGGGAGAATGAGAAAAAGAAGATTATGTTAAAAAGAAACAAGGGCAGATGTTTGTCAGTAGTTACACTATGGCTCAAACTATAGCAGACACTTACCCTCCTCCCCTCACAGTCTTAGAATTCCAGATATCATCCATACCAAATACATATGAACCTAATGACTCCCAGAGGCACCCCTTTCACTAGAGGAAGGATAATGCCAAGAGGGGTAGGAAGGGGAAGGGGAATAGGAAAAGGACAGAGTTTCTAGAAAATAAACCACATAGAAGAAGATCTCATAATAGAACACAGAAATGTCACAAGAAAATTGAAACTCTCCTCCAACTAAAAAAGGATAGATTAATACAAAAACATAATAAGAAACTCAGTATTACACCCACTAAAATTCACAATCTTATAAAATGTCACCTCCCACAAACTGTTATAGAATGCTTAGCACTTGGCACCAGATTTATCCCTACACCAAAACCTGGTCAATAAGAAATAGAAATGTCTTCACCAATAACCATATGCTACAAAGCATCTCCAAAACTGCTCACGCAATTTCTCTCTGATAGGAAAAAGAAAGGATTAGGATTCTAAAATATTTTCATTTTATGCATAATGAAAAGGAAACACAGAATACTCAAATGTATCTTATGAACAGAAAACCCTACAATCAACCTCCCATCCCAAGAAGAACCTCCACAATGGATTATCTACATAACCCTTGAAGCACTAAAACAAACCTGGAAATATTCCCAAATTCAACCCAAATGTCACAGACCTACAGTAGAAAGCTTTAAATCTACTATTTTGGAAAAAGTATCAATTCTATTAGAAGAGAATATTGAAGTCACTAAAACATTACAAAATACCTCTGACAAAATACCAAACATGTTGACTCTCCCAAATACTAATTTGAATGTCTACAAGCTCTATGCCAATATACATGATCTCAAACCACTTGGAAAACAATATTCATTGATATTAAAGCTACAGGACTTGAACCAAGTTCACATATAATCCAGATTAGTCTTATAATGATCAACACAAACTCCAAATAACCCTATACCATTGAAAAATAACAAAGGAAAATAAGTCCCCCAATGGACATCTTACCAAAAGCCTCAAGTACTCATGGAACAACTAATCAAAGTAACCAAGAATACTCTCCCTTGGGAAGATACATAACTACTATACAATACTATCTGAAAAATGCTACCATTGTTGGATTTGACATCAACCAGGTTGATATACCTATTCTAAACAATGAACTTTTGAGACTAAATCCAAAATTTCAAGGGTTTGGATATAAACATACCATTGACATTGCTCAAATCTACTGGAAACTTATACCAAGAGATCTACCTATCACCTATTGTTATTATACAGGAGGACTCATGACCAATAATTATGATGCTGAATGAGATTCCTTAGCCTGCTTAGAGATGGTCCCACATGTGCTATATCACCATAACCTACCATTTAATACTTCATGCTTTCACACCATCATTGAAAACAAACAACTTAACCAGGGTATTGAACCTGGAACATTCTTATTCTGTTAGACAAAAACAATCTTATAATATACAATCTAATCTATTAAAACAGAAACACTCCAATATGAACTCTCACAATGTATCACCTCAAGACTGGTATTGTAAGGGCAACCCCAGCAGCATGTTAAGCACTGAGGTGCTAAGACTGCATGAGCTGAGCACTAGTGCAATAGTGTAGAGAATATGATGCTGGCAGGATATCAGCCCAGTCCAATAGACCGATCGGATGTGGCTAGCTTCAATGTACTTGTCCATTGTACCCTTCTTCTATAAGGCCACCATATTTCAAATAGAGGTACTCGGGAGAGTGCCAAGAGTGTTGGCCTGAGTTTGGGCTTAGACAAAGAGATTAAGAGGTATACAGATGATTGCTGTTGATTATCAGAATAAAGAAATGCATGTATAAAGTGTGCTACTTATATGTATAGTCAAAAAAATGGGGATGAATGACCTTGACATATTACAGGGTAATGCAATAAAAGTATGCAAAAGGATAAGACATGGAAATGAAGTATGGAAAGTTTGGTCAAACAACCAGGCAAAGAAACATATAGAACAAGATGCATAAATGAATAAGCAAGGACAGAAGGAAATAGGATGAAGTGGAATGAACCAAGGATGAACCGAATGTACTGAGCCAAGACCACATACTAGTGTCAAGTACACGTACCGAGACCCATCTATTCGGCATTGCCGACCAAGCAACCATCCTATATCCACGACCAAGTGTCCACGCCGCATGCATAACACTTGATACGCCGGTCTCGGCTTGGCACGTCCACCATCCACACTCCCTGTCTTCACCCTTCGGTCCGTCTCCTCTTGGGACCTCCTGTCCTTGTATTATCCCCGGTCACGACTCCATTGTTTTATACTCGGCCACTCCCTATTGTCCTATCCTTTGCCACATCTCTATTATCTTATCCCTTATTGTTTTATCCCTGTTTTGCATTCCTTGTTCTAATTTTATTCGTTGTGGACAATAACCACATGCTCTGCATACCTTGTTGTCCCACATTCCTTATTCCACATGTCGCTTCTTAACCTATATAAGTAGGGCATGCATGTACATATTTCCTCATTCTGGGTATCGACTAGGCTTAGGCCCTTCTACCTTCTTCTCCTCTGTTAAGTCCTTGACTCGGGCCGGCATCATCAGCATCCCCCCGAGTATCTGTCTATTGCAAATAGGTGGCATGCACAGCAAGTAGGGTGCAACACATGAGTACGTTGAAGCCAATGCCACTACTCTTGGCCTGCAGGACTTGGCCATAGTCGGCCCGACCTTTTGACAGTACCCTTCAGCAGTACCGAAGTCCGACAGTAACCGAAGCTTGACAACTAGTGAAGAATAACTTGTCACTTGTGTGTGGGATTAGATGATAAGGACATTTGGCTAGTATGACTGAGTGAACCAAGGCTCAGTGTCATATACTTAACAGTACCTCCCTCTTAATAGCTGAACCGTCAAGTACATGTACTGAGTGTCTGATAATTCAGCAGTGCCAACCAAACAGACTACATCCACATACAAGTGTCCATGCCATATGGAAGTCATTTGATATGCCAGTCTCGGCTTGGCACATCCACCATCCACATTCCTTGTCCCTATCCCTCATCTACTCTGCCTCATTCACCATCCATTCATCCTACCCCATCTGCTCCTTACTTCTTGACCCATCTTACCTCGGGACATCTGACCATTGTTTTATCCTCAGTCATAACCCATTGTTTTATAGCCAGGCACTCCCTATTGTCCTATCCTTGGTCACATTCCTATTATTCTATTTCATTGTTCTATCCCTGTTTACATTCCACCATTTTATTTTTGTTCACTGTGGACAATACCCCCACATGCTCTGCATACCTTATTGTCCCACATTCCTTATTCCACATGTTGCTTCTTAACCTACAGTGACTCACAAAACTGAGTCAATGTTTGGTGCTTTTGGACTATTCATTGAATAGCTTTGAATGTAAAACATATATGAAAAAGGTGTTGGTAAATCAAAGAAAGAATATGATCAGGGCTATGCAACCATTAAAGAATTATGTAATTCCGATCAGGGGTGATGAAGATATGAGCAATTCAAATCAAGGGCCCATTGACTCAGTTTTGTGAGATGGTGTCAGAACAATCAGAATCTGATGCTCCATCTATTATATAACATGCAACCCTTGATAGATGGTTACTATGGTAACCTTGTCTTTCATGAGAACTCAAATTAAGGTATTTAATCCCCTCCAACATGTCCAGAACTTCACTACACTCCAATGCACCCCACTTCCTCTGCTCAAAAAGAAAACATCCTCTCCTTGGCCTCTCATGGTCATTCCACTCGCACTATTGCCTCAAGACTTGGCCTCAGCCAGTCTACAGTATCTAGGACTCTCAGAACTCTCCATCCCAACCAGCCCTGCTCCTCTGGAGGTCATCCCCCCAATCTTTTCTCTAGAGATCAACATTCTATTTTATC
>QLPI01015681.1:0-13844 GCA_003314275.1 Chroogomphus rutilus | reverse complement strand
AACAGTTAGAAAGGCCACCGGGAGACCCGGTTCTGAACAAGAAGAATGAAAGGTCATTAAAAGGGTGTCTTGAAAGACCATATTCGTAAACCGTGAGTGCATGGAAAGTAGTGTGATTCTGGGTATACTGTCAGGAGTCGGATACTGACGGACTTTGGTACTGCCGAGGGGTGTTGTCAAAAGGTCGGGCGGACTAGGGCCAAGTCCTGCAGGCCAAGAGTAGTGGCATTGGCTTTAACGTACTCATGTGTTGCGCCCTACTTGCTGTGCGTGCCACTGTATTTGCAACAGACAGATACTCAGGGGGATGCTGAAGATGCCGGCCCGAGTCGAGGACTTAACAGAAGAGAAGAAGGTAGAAGGGCCTAAGCCTAGTCGATACCCAGAATGAGGAAGTATGTACATCCATGTCCTACTTATATAGGTTAAGAAGCGACATGTGGAATAAGGAATGTGGGACAACAAGATATGCAGAGCATGTGGTTGTTGTCCACAACGAACAAAATTAGAACAAGGAATGCAAAGCGGGGATAGAACAATGAAGGACAATATAATAGGATCGTGAGTTGAAATGGGACAATAGGGAGTGGCTGAATATAAAACAATGGGTTGCGTCCGAGGATAATACAAGGACGGGGAGTCCCGAGGTGAAAAGAACCGAGGAGTGCGGATGGCGAATGTGCTGAGCCGGGATCGGCGCACCAAGTGTTATGCAGGCAACATGGGCACTTGGTCATGGATGTAGGATGTTTGCTCGGTCGGCACTGCCGGCGGATGGGTCTCGGTACGTGGACTTGACATTGACCCATCTTACCTCAGGACATCTGACCATTGTTTTATCCTCGGTCATAACCGATTGTTTGATAGCCAGGCACTCCCTATTGTCCTATCCTTGGCCACACTATTATTCTATTTTCATTGTTCTATCCCCATTTACATTCCTCCATTCTATTTTTACTCATTCTGGACAATACCCCCCACATGCTCTGCATACATTATTGTCCCACATTCCTTATTCCACATGTCGCTTCTTAACCTATATAAGTAGGACATGCATGTACATACTCCCTCATTCTGGGTATCACCTAGGCTTAGGCCCCTTACCTTCCCCTTCCCCTGTAAAGTCCTCTACTTGGGCGAGCACCTTCAGCACTCTCCGAGTATCCCTTCTGTTTCAAATTGGTGGCATGCATGGAAAGTAGGGCACAACACATGAGTATGTTGAAGCCAAAGCCACTACTTTTGGCCTGCAGGACTTGGCTGCTCCTGCCCACATATTCGGCATTACTGACACTTGACAGTGCCACTAATTTCAGACCAAGGGAGGTACCTGGGAGGGTGTCAAGGGTGCCAAAATTGCCAGCCTGAGTAAGGACTTCAGATGAGAGGAGAGAAGATAAGCAGGCTTATTCCAAGTTGATATCCACAATGAAGGGCCATCTACATACATGCACTACTTATATAGGTTAAAGTGAGATGTGGAATAAGGAATGGAGAACAATAAGGTATGTAGTGCATGTGGAGGTATTGTCCACAATGATCAAGAATAGAATAAGGAATGTGGATCAGAATAGAACAATGAAAATGAGATAATAGAATGTAGCCAATAATAGGATAATAAGGAGTGACTGAATATAAAACAATAGGGTAATGGCCAAAGATAAAACAATGGTAAAATTTCCCAAGGTAAAACAGGCCAAAAAATAGGAAGTAGACAGGGTAGGATTAATGGATAATGCAGGGGAAAGAGTGGATGAGGGATAGGGATGGGGGATGTCGATGGTGAATATGCTGAGCCAAGACCAATGTACCCAGTGACTTGCATGTGGCTTGGTCACTTAGGTGTAGAGATAGACTGATTGCTTAGTTGGCACTGCTGAGTTACTAGATAATTGGTACGTATACTTGACATGACTTCACAATACTGGTGGGAATATGCCAAGTCCTGCAGACCAAGTGGGGTGGCTTGGCTTGAATGTACTCATGCATTGAGCCCTACTTTCCATTAGTGCTACTGATTTATAACAGACAAGATACCCAGGAGAGTGCCAAGAGTGTTGGCCTAAGTAAGGGACCTCAGATGTGAGAAGGGAAGGCAAGAAGGCACAATCCAAGTCAATATTCGGAATGAGGAAATATCTACATCCATGTATTACTTATATAGGTTAAGAAGTGAGATGTGGAATCAGGGTGGCATAAGATATAGAGAAATAATAAGGAATGTAGAGCATGTGGAGGTATTGTCCACAATGATCAAGAATAGAACAAAGAAATGTAAACGAGAATAGAACAATGGAAATATGGTCAAATAAGATAATAGGAGTGTGGCCAAGAATAAGATAATAGAAAATGACCGAATATAAAACAATAGGGTCATGGCCAAGGATAAAACAATAGACAAATGTCCTGAGGTAAAACTGGCTGAGAAATAAGAAATAAATGGGGTGGGATTAATGGAAAATAAATGAGGGAAGAGTGGATGATGGATAGGAATGGGGAATGTGGATGATGAATGTGCTGAGCCAAGACTGACATACTAAGTGACTTGTATATGACTTGGTCACTTACACGTGAAATTAGGCTGATCATTCAGTTGGTACTACTGAGTGAACCGATGCTTGGTACATGTACTTGATAATACCTCCCCCTTAGCAGCTGAACCTATGAAGCTCGTAGGTGGTGTTTGAAATGAGGTTCAGGATGCCTATTTGTGACATCACAGATTGTTTAGATCTAGTGCCCAAACTCTAACCACCACTACCCAATCATGTTGTCCCACCAAAACCACAAAAACATGGGCTATGAAATGGATGAGGAGAACAAAAGAATTGCAGAACTCAAGGCAAAAAGGGTGGAAAGGCAGCTGAAGTGCAAAGAGGTGGAAGCCATCTGAGTTGCCAAGGAGAGGGCCAAGGCTGAGGCCAAGGCAAAAAAGAAAGAGAGGGAGGCCATGGTAGAGGTGGCTGAAGCAAAACAGAAGGAGGAGGAGGTTGCTGCAGTGAAGCAGGCAGTGGAAGAGGCATTGGCCACAAAGAAGGCAGCCAAGGCAGAAAGAGCAGCCAAAGCTCCAGAAGAAAAATGGGTGGCCGATGCATCCCTAACACTACAGGAACATCAGAGGAATATTAATCATAATCTCTGCTTATTGTATAGCTAAAACAATCACAAAGTCACTGATTGTCTAAAATCTATTAGGGCATAAGTAACTATCACAACCTCTGTTGAGGGAAAAAAAGTAGCATTTAAATTGGGATGGTGTCAGGGGATGACTCACTGTTAAGAACTGAAGAAGACATAGTTGTAATATGTCTTGATGTTGAAACAATAGTGAGGTTCACAGTAGGGATTGGCTTCAACTTATATATTGTGCCATCCAGACCTCAAGATCCCTAATTTCATAATGCCAAGCACTGTAATTCCAAGGTGGATTGTAATGACAATGTTGGGAATATAGGGTGGAAATGAAATAGAGCATGATGGACATGAATGGGGGGATCTTAGTCAATATTCTAACTAAATAACAGACTAACAAACATACAGGTTTTATACTAATTTCTTTATCTATGAAGACTCCATGTTGAACAGAAATGGGTTCCTATACTAGATGAGAAATGCAAGTATAGAAATGAAATAGAGAGTGAGTATTCCAAAAACATTTCCAATATGCAATAGAGTTACCATGAATGGAATATGACAAATGACCTAACAATAGACAAGGATAGTGCAAGGTCAAATTCAGATTAGGAAAGTGGGTGGAAATATAAGTGGAAACATAAAAGTCAGTAAATGAATGTATACTATAAATGGTAATACAATCATGTGGTATTGGAAATATGACCATTTGATGTAATGGATATAATAGAGTGTAGTATGTGATGCCAAGATGGAATATGGGATAGGTTGAAAATGCAAGGGTTATTATATGGCTGAAACAAGCATATGCTGAATTGCCTAATAAGGAATGGAGAACTTGGTGATGACATCCTAATACTCACTCCACTTTCCAAACCTATTCTGAATTGACTCATGTGGACACACACCAATGAAGGGTATCAAACAAAAGGTCATATCCAAAGCATTCCAAAATCCTGATCATTGCTACAAACAGTGAAGCAAAGACAGGGGTAGACCAAGCCAAGAAGTGTATACATAAACTTATAAGATATCAGTCAAAATTGTACATATATCTCTACATCATACTTGGTGTACCTCCTTCACCGAAGTGCTGTATATTTAAAAGGTATATAACCCACGCTCGCATGGAGAGCCCAATCACTGGTTGCATGAAATATTTCAAGAGAAATTGAACAGGTTGGGTCATAGCAGATTGCATATTGATACCCACTCATGAAGCACGGTTGTAGATCTGCTTGAACTGTCCAGGAACTGGAGTGGCAATTCACGAGGAGGAGAAACTGTCACTGTAATTTAATTAGTCAGCTTGGCAGCATGGTGAAACAATTAGACTAGAAAGAATTCCATCTGAGAATTCAACCAATTTTTGAGCACTTTTTGTTAGAACCAATGGAATTTCCTTAGTAATTATATATATTTTCCTGATTCACTTCAACACCAAAACCCAAATAACTGTCAGGAGTTGGATACTGACGGACTTTGGTACTGCCGAGGGGTGTTGTCGAAAGGTCGGGCAGACTATGGCCAAGTCCTGCAGGCCAAGAGTAGTGGCATTGGCTTCAACATACTCGTGCGTTGCGCCCTACTTGCCGTGCGTGCCACTGTATTTGCAACAGACAGATACTCAGGGGGATGCTGAAGATGCCGGCCCGAGTCGAGGACTTAACAGAAGAGAAGAAGGTAGAAGGGCCTAAGCCTAGTCGATACCCAGAATGAGGAAGTATGTACATCCATGTCCTACTTATATAGGTTAAGAAGCGACATGTGGAATAAGGAATGTGGGACAACAAGATATGCAGAGCATGTGGTTGTTGTCCACAACGAACAAAATTAGAACAAGGAATGCAAAGCGGGGATAGAACAATGAAAGACCGGATAATAGGATCGTGATTCGAGATGGGACAATAGGGAGTGGCTGAGTATAAAACAATGACTGTAACCGAGGATAACACAAGGGGTAGGAGGTACCGAAGTGGAGCGGATCGAGAAACGGACGGATAGTATGACAGATGTGCCGAACCGAGAATATGGTATCAAGTGACGTGCATGCGGCGTGGACACTTGTACATGGATGTAGGATGGTTGTTCGGTCGGTACTGGCGAATCTCCGGGACCTCGGTACGTGGACTTGACAATAACTCCCACAATTCTATTCCCTTCAAGGGGAAACTTCTCACAGAGTTCACAGACCATACAAAGAAGCTACAGGAATATTTTCACGATTTTAGGGATGTTTTTGGGCGAATACCATTTACTTGGCCTGGTACCTGCTACAAGGCCAAAATAGTTCCTCAGGGCTGATGGATGGGAGATCATTGATGGGCAAGCAATTTTAATATAATTCTTTTTCACACTCTTCTATCTTTTTCCAGGGCATGGCCCAAATCTTTTTCCTTGCCCACATACCCACGTTCCACCACGCACCCGGCCGTATCAGAATGGCCTCCGGTCACATTCCGATAATTTTTCATGATTACACAGCCTTTTATTTCTTATAAATACCTAGCTGTATCTATCAAAACTATAGACAAGTAGAGATTACATTTCTACATCCCCACTCTCACTAAACCTCAAGATAACATCAAAACTCCCTTCCGCGCTGAACCGAAGGTTAAGCGCCGGGCATTGCACTTTCCTATTTCGGACAAAAACACCAGAAACTCGTCGTACCAATACCTGGACCGAGAGTTAAGTTCCCAGTAACAAATAACATTTTTACATTTCACCATCCATTATTTTTACCTTGTGGGAGGACCACAATTCCATAAACCGGCGCCTTGGCACCCAGGCCGGTTTCCCAGAATGGCGCCTAAGCCGAGGCAAAAACCCGGGGCTCAGCTCCCAGTAGATCATCAATAGAACAATATTTTCCCTAACAATAAATACACAAGAAATCACCAAAAAAACTATTGGAATATTTCTCTATTTATCCAGCCCATTTACTAATATTATACCGTGGGAAAACCCCACATGAGTCTAATCTGCCACACCAAACTGCACTTTTAAGCCTGTGGAGCAAGGACTGTGCTCCTTATAGGCCATAATTGTCATCAATTCATGAAATTGACACTATTGCATGAGCATTCCTGGACCCCAGTTTGTCCATGTAGTGACGTCCCTTGAAAAGTTAAAATAAAATGACCCCTGACTGGATCATGTAGAGTGAAAAAACTCATCGCGTTTGAGGCAAAGTATGAGTATGACTGCCCTAGCCTTGGCGCTCGAAAAAAAAAAGCCACTGATGCATCAATGATCCAGTCGGATTTTCAACCGTTCTTGGTAGTGGCTGTAAACATTAGACGTTGAACAAAAGTGTCAAAATATTCAGGGGATTACAAATAAGCACAGGGATGAGATACAACCATCAGGATAATGAAGCTACCCGGAGGAGTCGAGAAAAGGACACGAATAAATAGGGGGCACGGCGATATGACACAGGCAACCCATAGCATTTACCAAGTGACATGGCCCCTGGAGGTTGTACCATGTACCATGTATAACAACAAAAGGCGGTAGTTCAAATTATTATAGAGATACTTATCGAATCCATCCTGAAAATGGATGACATCGCAACTTGGACTGGAGACCGATAAACATTATGACTTTATTTTGTTTCAGCAAACAGCCAAGTTGGAGAGTGGAGTCTATGATGAATTGAAGAGCCGTCGTCGTCAATGTCCGACAGCATAATCATCCAACCGAACATGTCTGTTCCATAACACCGAAATTCCCAATGATATCACATCTACGGTACCAGATGAACGAGTAAATGTTTTGCCTTTGATAGTATACGATGGTCGTGATAATACAAATGTAACATATGTGGAGAAAAGGTACCGCACAAGGATTGAAAATGCAAATGACCTAATTGGATACATCTAGCTTGAAATTGGATGAAAATCATGTAGAGGTGGGTCACGAGGCATGCATGAAGAATAGTTGGAGACCAGCAAATCGAGGAGACATGGTGACAAAGCAAGAGTGGACTCGGATATAAAACCCCGTTGGAGGCTATCATCTTGCACAAGATGTTCTTTGTCACCATCCCTCACAACTGGGACTCACTGCCGTGTCCAATTCTATCCTACAATGGGTAACCCCTGGGGCGGGGCATAGGTTGTTTAACGGTTTTGAGGGTTGCTGGTGGAAGGACCCTCGTAAAATGCAACACGTCGGTCGGTTACCAAACGTGGGACCGTTGCATGGCTCCCAAATCGCTGTTGGGGGAGATCAGGGAATAGCTCTCCAATGCCAGGCAACGGTTCTCGAGATTTGACTGTCCACAGGTGCAGATCAGCGGCTGAAATAGCTTTACCATTCTTTACTACTTACCAACATTGCATTGGTTGCATGAGCAGGCCGGTTTCTCAGATGCACCGGCCACACTCTGCGTGTCACCTCCCAGACGCAACTTGTGAACCATGGTGACGTTCATAGACCCTTCTGTGGGCGTGACGATAGATTGTGCTATTTGTCCTACATTTCATTAGCCATAGTACACAGTCACTTTCTTTCTATCCCTTACCAGATTCACGTGCCCGTCTTGTCCTCCTTCTTTTAGCCTCCCCTTGTGTCCGTCCTACCGGCTGAATCAGGGTTTTATTCGGCTCTGTGGAGAGCAGTATGCGATCCAAAACTCTGAATCTTGTCCCCTGAGCATGCAAATGTGAGAATGTGATAACCAAAATAAAACCAAAAGGAAGACATACATCGGACCCACCCCTAATCCTTCGAAAGAACCCAGAGCCATACAGGGCTTCGTGCAAGCCGTGCTGAAAACAAAAAAGATCAGATGGCAAAAAGGAAAACAAGATTACAACATGATATCAAAGCGAGCGTGTCGATTGGCTGCCGGCAAACCCATGCTCAACACTCAGGACGGCCAGAGGACACAACTTCCAGGGTGACGAAGCATGTGTGTTCTAGAGCAAAACCAATTCACTGACTCACCCAAGTGCTATTAAAGTGCTCCTCGATGGAAAAATACGCAAAGCGGGATGCGAGTGCATGCATAATATCTAATTTAGTGAGGGTTTCTGTTGGGGATCCTCGAATTGCGAATGCAACAAGAACCGGTAAGGGGTAGGGAGGGTGGAAGATACGTGAGTCTTGCCCTGGATAACAATCGACGAGATCTTGGAGACTGTCGGAAGGCATACCGGATCTGATGTCATTGAACAAATAAGGGACTAATTACAAAAAGATGGAGTCATGTCGCACCACGGGAAGTTTAGGTATCTGGTGGTGCACTGTACCACAGAGCGATAATACGAGGTATGGATGAAGAGGTGGTACGAGTTGAGGGGAGAAAGGATATAACAGCTGAACCACCAAGGGCGGCAGCACGGACTATATATGCGAAACAAATCAGGCCATAGTCATCTAATTCCTGCAGGGTACAGGTAAGCGAAGTGAATTCAAAGAAGCAGAATCCTTCAGAATGACAGGTCAAAGGGATAGAGATTGTATTATGTTGCCTCGTGTAGGTATTCAAAAGTAATACTCTACAACTAATGTCCGTTGACATCGGACTATGACTCAGCATTGTTTCGCCTCACGCTCACTTTTCCTTTTATAATTCATAGTTGTTCGTTTTTCCCTCTTCAGTCTTTTACCGTTGACTGAAGTGTGTGTCTATTTTTCTTCACTCATAAAGTACCTTAGACTTATGGACCCGTAGTCTTAACATTTGTCCAGGTACTTACTAATACAGTCTTTTACTATTGACTGAAGATCTTATAATTTGTCTAGTATTTCTTCTACTGCATTTCAACAGTAGGATTACCCGTTTTCGATTCATAATTGTACTTAGCCAAAAGTATAATATTGGTTAAAGCCCCCTGAGGGCCATCATGTGCCTCAATGGAAGGTTTACTATCTTTAACACCAGGAAGGAATATCTATGTAACAATCTCTGGTGAACCACAAGCATGGTCAGACTTCTGAACCCAGAGTAATCGCATATCTTGGCAATAACCGGAAGTATTCATCTGCTCATTCAGAATCTGATTGTCCTGCACATACACATAGCCAAAAGAAGGTCTTGACCCTTGCAGGATGATCTCAGTTAGGCTTGATTTATATTTTGGGTTGTAGAATCTCAATTGATTAGATTGACAGCTGGCGAATAGAATTGTGCGCGTGGGCTATACTCGTGACAGGTTCAAATACAACGCCCGCATATACAGGCTCAATAAACCACACAAATACAATAAAAAATACAGAAAATACACTAACAAAAACACACACAACCAAGCTACCATTGCCCCCGGCTTTTAATTAATAAGGCCTACCTAAAGACTCTGGTCCATTCTAATGGCTACATTCGGGGATTACATTGACCAAGTCTTTACATGTCAGTATTGGTCAGATCACATTTCTGCTTGTTTCTGTTTTTCTTCCTACCCTCCATACCCCTCACTCCACTCTCTTTCACAGCCCACATGTCTTGTTGAATGAAAAGATGGGTAGACTAGGATTTGAACCCAGGGCTATAGCATGGTTTAACTACTACACCATCTAGTCCATATGGGTAACCTTCAGGGTGACATATTGAGTGAAGATAATGTGTCATACAAGAGCCCTACTTAGTGTCAGATTGTCAACACTACTCATAGAGCTCTGTACATGTATTGTCTTATCAATTAAGAATTTTACTTAGAGTATGAATAGTATGTGATATTTGTCGTGAAACAGTCTTAACTCACCGAACCCCAGAAGACCCGTTCCAGACCCATCGCTCCATAAAGACAGACCTCCTGTCTCATCCATCCACCCGACAATTGTAATACAATTATATCAAACGCCGCTCGTAGGGATACCTCAAACCATATGCACCAGGGGAGAAACTGTCAATTTGTTCAATTCATTTCTTTTTGTAACTAATAAAGTATATTCAATTCTCCTAGCGTATTTGTATACAATCCACTCACGAGACCTTTATCACGCCCCCTTTCCATTATCATATGACCCATTTTCTCATTAATTCCACTCACGTATTACTGGCCCCCCTTTGTATGTTCCGGCCAACTCGGACGTTTTGCAGATATATAAACACACAATGTAACACTCCATAGTAGTTAGTCAAATCTGACTCATCTTTCTCTTGCTACATCCTAA
This sequence comes from Chroogomphus rutilus, assembly GCA_003314275.1. Classification (NCBI taxonomy): domain Eukaryota; kingdom Fungi; phylum Basidiomycota; class Agaricomycetes; order Boletales; family Gomphidiaceae; genus Chroogomphus; species Chroogomphus rutilus. The sequence goes on along the minus strand of QLPI01015681.1, from coordinate 3,590 downwards.
ACACTATATTGCTCGACTGGAATTGCGTTCATATTGTCTACTAGCCTTCTCGATAAAAATATTAGCCAGTCCAACAACATGTCTACACTACCCAACTCCTGTTCTTCCTCCACCTCTTCGTATTCGTCTTCCAAGTCATCGGCCCCTACCCCAACGGCATCTGCATTGATTTCCTCATCTCTCAATAATCAAGCACGATCTGCACTCGCACCCATATAATCAGTTTACGATCCACTCCCGGCCTGTTCTGATGTCGTCTCGTGCATTATCCTCGCCAGTGTCATAGCACGTCAAGTTCCAAAAGACCAAAAAATCTCGCAGAAGGAAAGTAACTAAGGAGAAGTCACACTAGACACATGGGGATAAATTCTGGCAGATTTTGAGAAGGCAGAAAATAGTTGCCAAGATGTTGTTGGACAAAGGAACCCAAATACTGTGCAATGGCGGGGGAGCCTCCGTGAAATTCGTTTGACGACGCAGCGGAACAAAGGGAGAACACGGAGCTGACTCAAACATTTCAGAGGAGCGAGTGAAAACCAATTATCAGTTAGTACCGCGAGAGTATACATACTCTATAGGTTTTATTTGGGTGACTCTGTTTCTGAGAAAGCTTGTTATCTCAGGCTCAAGGAAGGTCGTGGGGTTACCTGTGCCTGAAATCCCACGGCCCCAATCAGGCCTAAAATTGAAACACCACTCGGCCTAAGGCACTTCCCGGCAGCCTGAGACGGTGGCGCACTATCTCAAACTGCCGTAGATATTCATATGCAACACAGCGTGCACAGCTCAGACTTGAAGAAGGCAAAGCCCCCCACTCCATCCCCCGGCTTCTGGGAGACCCGAAGACAATAGCCGCCACTTTATTCTTCATTCAGGACAACTGACGCTTTTAAAATTATAACGACGTTGCGCCGCAAGACTAAACACACACACTATTCCTATTTCACCCGCTATTGTTCACTGCACCGCGTTGACGCTGATCTTTTATCGTAGCACCCACACTCGGCTCTCGTTTCTGCGAGCTTCCACCCAGAGGTGTTGGCTCTCTAGTACCCCCTCCGCCCCCCGGGCCAATACCACACACCTCAGTCCCACTGATAATCCCCTCTTTTCTGTTATTTTGCTTTGCTCCATTGACCCCATGCTTTATTAGATAGACATGCCCGCAGACCAATCTGCGGGGCGCACAACCGTTTTAAAATACTTTAACATCTTGGATATTTCCTCTATTTAGGGAAGTCTCTCTCTATAGTTTAAGTGCACCACAAGCGCTGAGCGCTTTGAGCACTATAATTGACAATCATCTCTAAGGCACTGCCGAGGCATCACTGCGAGGCACGGCTCCTGAGTCACTGGCTACGAATATATTGGTATGCTGCAGATGGCTTGAAGCTTGCAGTTGGCTCCCTCCTGGTCCACCTGGCTTCGAGTTTGGATTCTGAGATGCAGTCCAAAGGTAGCAGGGTTGATATCCAGTTGGTTTCGTGGAATGCGTTGCTTGGGGAAATGATTGTGACCGTGTGAATTATTGGGCGATTTTCGTAGCCGAATGACCGAACCCTATGCAAAGGAGATTCACATAGCATCGCCTTTGCTGAGTTTACAATTTCGACAGGAATCCAGAGAAAACCCCAGATCAATTCAGTTTGTACGAGGTTTTTCAAGGGCAGCAGACCTTCCCTGAGGAGTTTGTGGCACGGTAAGAACTAAGGCACCATCGACAAGCTTGCGCCAACTCAGGAGATATGATTTCACTTGAGTTAATCACTTGAGCACTTGAGTTACTGCCTTATAGGAACCCTTATGTCGTTGACCAACCAAGAACAGGAAGTATGGTAATGCCTCTGGACAGAAGTTTGTTTATCTACCAAGCTAATATCTCAGAACAGGCAAGATGGGTAGTTGTCATGGTATAACAAGAATTTTCTATCTAGGAATATAGACCACCCACCGTTGTGTCTTATGAAGAATGTCAATCAACTCTCAAATGGAAATTGCAGCAACGTATTCCAGTAAGTCGGAATTTACATATGCATTGGGAGTCTGACTCGTCTTCTTGACCAGAATTTACCAAGTACTCATGGGTCGCGTCGTTAACTTTTCTGTTGTATGACCATTGTGAGAGTCGTGTTCTTTGAGGTCAAATGTTTCTATTTCAATGATGAGGAACAGTGATCACATTCTCTGACGAGGTCGGCTGCGTATTTTAAAAGTGTCATGCGTTTTTTTTTTGAACACAAAACGTCAGGTGATGTGGGTCTGTCATCGCCCTAACTCATTCGCTAAAATGATGTTTTTATGGGTGAGTCCGCTCCCCATGATAACCATGTCCAACTAATTGAGTGCTATGAACGAACCGCCTTCAGACTCGCTACTTCGGGCTTCTGTCCCTTATTGCGACCGTCAGCAGTGAGTATGGATTGCTTCTTTATTCTGGAGAGAATAACAACGATGTAATCAAGTTATATTTCATGGTTCTCTCTCTGACAAGGCCAGTGATTCCAATGAATCTTCATTAAAGTAGTATACTCATTTATAGTTTATAGTTGCAAGTGAACTTTCGGCCATTATTAGAGCACTTGTTTGAACTCACACCGTATAGCTGTAGAGCCTTTTTTTGGTGGGATGCTGTATCGTATGTCATCTTTGAGTGTGATTGTCCCTTTGATTGACGAGATACAGCATTTTAGTTCTCCTTGTCAGTGTAGACGGTATCAAAGCATATTTCGTTAAAAACTCCAGGATTTACTGACCCTTTGAATTGTAGCTGTTCTATTAGCCCGTGTAAGCACTATGTCATACTCTGTTTGTTCTGAAATGTGATTTTTATTTTGGCTTTGCAGGTCTATGCCGTTTATAATGGGAGTAGAACAATTGTCTATGTTTTGACTTGTATCCGTTCGTTAACAATCACGGGGAGTATCGTTATTTGGTGGTTATATTTTCCCATCGGTGAGGAGATCGTTTGTTAACAGTCCACCTCACCTATTCTGGTCACCTGAGCAGGAATGTCATTACCTCCCGTTGGAAACCTTACCGGCTGTTATGCTCCTAACGTATCGCCCATGTTTGGAATTTCCTTTTTGATGTCAATTGTGGCGGAAGCCATTCTATGCCTTTGTATGATTCACAGAGCATGGAGACTGTTCAGGAAAGAATCTGGGTCACCATTACTAAGGTCACTTGTTAGGGATAGGTTCGTTTACCATTTTGGTACATTGTCACACGCTAACGTCAGACCAGTGTCTTATATTTCTTTAAGTCAATGATTTCAATATTGGCTCTATTTTCTAATCACACTAACATCCGACAGTATCTTCGTTGTTACTTTTACGAATTCCTTGATCTTTTTTTATGCTCCTGCAGGTGTCGTGTTAGTTGCCCTTGGGTATGTCCTTGATCTGTGTATCTGTGTTTGAGGGGTCTAAATGACACTGATTTCACAAAGATGGCAAGTCGCAATACCTTGCGCGTTGAGCAGTCGTCTGCTCCTCAGCATCCATCTCGTAACACAAGTTACCTCCCCAATGTTGGAGCGCAAAAGTGAAAACTGTGTTATTATGTAAGCTAAATTCAAACTCAGCTCAATA
>QLPI01015679.1:0-16483 GCA_003314275.1 Chroogomphus rutilus | reverse complement strand
GACCCGTGGGTGACCCGTGCCGTTCCCTAATGTTCATCGGCCAGCTCATTTCCTTCAATATCCATGTGGCCTGGAACCCACTCCAAGTGGATGTGCAGGTTACGGCATTTGCGCTTCAGTCTCTGGATGAGCATGTGGGCTGTATCTAGTAAATATTGTGCTGGCTGGGTCTTGTTGTTCTGCAGGGCCTGGATGACAGCTTGATTGTCCGGGGCAATCAAGGCAGATTTAGCAGTTCGATGGGTTTCCAGTAGTGTTAGTGCCAGAATCACACCAACAATTTCACCTTCGAAGACTGTGTGTTTAGAGTCTTTGCCCAGCCTGTATCAAAGGGCCTGCCCATCTTGAGGGGTGACCGCCGCCGCACCGATGCTGCCATCGAGTCCTGATCCATCTGAGAATATTTGGATGTCGTCCATCCTCATCCTTAAAGTACTGGCTGCCACTGGCTTGCTGTCTGCAATGTGTGCGGTAAATTGAGGGCACCAGCTGGGGTGGTGTCTGGTTGAGTCCATTGTCTCTATGGTATCTGGGCGAATCTTGTACCGCCAGAGGAGGTTGTGAATTGCAGAGGGATGCAATCGGGGGCATCTCTTTGAGCTGCGTTTCACTGCTTTGTAGAGCGGGTGGAGTTTGGGCAGTATTGCTAATCTGAGCACCTTGCAATGACAGGTGTCGTCCAGGCGTATCTGGGTTGGTGAGATCCAGGAGTGAAGCTCTAGGATGTCCATGGTGGTCGATCTGAAGGCCCCTGTGATCAATTTACATCCCAGCCTCTGAACCTTATCCATAATTTTGGTGTGTCCTATTGAACCGGTCCATCTTCCTGTGTTGGGGTTCTCGTGCACTAGGGTGTACCATACTGGTAGGGCATACTTGAGCTTGGGGAGCACCATAGATATATAGAGGCGCTGGACATGCTGTTTGGGGAGGCTGAAGGAGGGCCGTGTGAGCTGGTTCACAGCAAGGAGGAGGCCTTGGGCTTTCTGAACGGCCTGCTGAACATGTTGATGCCAGCATAATTCCTGATCAATCTGTACACCCAGGAGCCATGCCTCGCTGACACATTCAATGACTAGGTGGGTCTGTCTGTGTACGAAGTTAGGCCGCACTAAATATTTGCGCCTTGTGAGCTGCAGGCATTGGAATTTCGAGATTTCAGCTTGGGAGTTGTGGGCTGCAGACCAGGCTGATTGTTTGTCCAGCATATCATTGAGCATTGTGTCACGTTCTTCAAAGGTGTTGGCTATGGCCATGAAGAAGTTGTCATCTATGTAGGCACTGCCATCTTCATCGCCTCCTTGTGGGATGGTCACCAAGCCGTAGCTGTAAATGAGGTAGAGGATCATTGAGGCTGTTCCCCCTTGACCGATACCGTTGTCAATGTCAATGGGCAGTGAGGTGAAATTGTCAAAACTCAGCGTGGTTTTCCTATCCTTAAGCATAGCCTTGAAGAATGATACTATTTTGGATGGGTATCCTAGCCTAGCCATGTTTTTGAGCAGCCGGTCTGTAACTGCATTGGAGAAGGTGCTTGCTATGTCCAGGAAGATTATGGTTGCAACCTTCCGCTTGCACAATGCTTCCTTGACCCGGTGAGTCAGATAGAGGAGCGAGTCGACAGTCGTCCTGTTAGGTAGACCCCCAAAGTGCCAGGGTGGGAGCAGGTTGTGTCTGACCATGAGGTATACTGTGATATCGGTAATTACCCCTGAGATTACCTTTCCCATTGTATCATAGAGTGCAATCGGGCAGTAGGCCTTGGCTATAGTGTAGTCAGGTTTGCCTGGTTTCTGGAGCACAATGGTCTTCCAGGAGCGCCACCTTTTGGAGAAGTATCCAGTAGTAAGGACTGCTAGGAGACAGGCATGTAGCAGGGGCAAGAGGATGGCCTCACATTCTTTCAGGACCACATTGGGGATGCCATCCTCTCCTGGGGCCTTGAAGGGGCTGGCTTTGTTGATACGGCAGGTGACTTGATGTGGTGCAGGTACAGAGAATTTGAGTGGCAGAGGGTGGGGGTCGGAGTCTTTGGGTAGATTGGGGAGGTTGTGCGGGTGAGGTGGGAAGAACAGGTCTGTGAATAAGGCTGCTTTGCCGGCATCTATGTGTACTTCCGAGACAATTTGACCATTGGCCCCTTTCTTGAAGAGGGAGGGAATGCATGCGTGGGACCCGTCAGAAAGGGGGTTTTTTGCGTATCTGCTGGCCACCCATACATCTTTCTCTTTGGCCTCTTCAATCCAGTTCTTCCAGTGATCCACTTTGGCCTTGCGGAGGGCTGAGATGTACATGTTCCTGGCACGATTCAAAGCATGCTTGCTATCCTCCCAACTAGCTGTAAACCTGGTACAAAATTCGTCTCTGCTCTTACGTGCATAGTCATGACGGAGCTGAGTGAGGTTTGGGTTCCACCAATGCTTGGAGTAGGGGGTAGACCGCGACAGCGGAACAGACCCTTGAATTGTGTCTTGAATTGCGGTTGTGAGCTGGTCTATAAAACTGTCGATTTCAGGGGGGGTGGAGGGGGGCGGGGCACTAGGGAGACCGGTCTTGGTTAGGTTCTCAGCGAGCATCTGTCGGAATTTGACCCAGTCTGCCTTCCTGAAGTTGTGCCTTGGGGTGGTTTGGCATCTGTTGAGCTCCACATCTATCCATGTGTGAATGGGTAGATGGTCTGCAGATGGGAGGCGGTCATCCGGGAAGGTGTTGTAGGACAAGACTCGGTGGGTTAAGTCAGTGTCGCAGAAAAGGAGGTCGAGGGTGGTCCATGTTTGGTGGGAGTCGGATTGAAATGTGGGGGTGCCAGCAGGGAGTTGAGGTTCCATGTGGTGTTGAGCAAGCAGCTGCATGAGGAGGTCGGTGTCGCTGCGTCTGCATAGCCGAGCTTGATTAGGACCCAACCATAGCGGGTTGTGCTTGTTGAAGTCTCCAGCCCAGATGGTGGAGCAGTCATGTCTGGTAGGGTGTGAGAGGTCCCAGGATTGTAGATGTAGGAGGGCCATGTCTATTCCGGGGGGGTTGTAAATATTGTAGACATCTATATTGGTGTCTGCTTGAGTAATTGAGAGTGCTGAGATGACATGTGAGACGATGTAAATCTGAGTAAAAGAGTTGGAGGTCAGTTTGGCTGAAACTAGTATGAGAGAGCGGGGAGGGTTGCGGTCATCTGGGTCCTGGATAGGGTATAGGGTGTACCAGTGCTGGGATGCTAGGATGAGTCGAGTCCCAGGGTATATGTAGGGTTCTTGGATCAATATTAAGTCCCAGTCTTGTGGGTTAGTGGTGTTGATGAGCAACATGGTGACGTCCTTGGAATGTTTGCAGTTTTGTTGCTTTATCCATAGTCTGTTGTGGGGTGCATTTTCAGGCATGCCAGTGGCTCTCAAGTGGTCGTGTTCAGACATCGGGGCTCAATGGGGAGGTTGCAGGGATGTAATTGATGTGAGGCTGGGATTGGATGGGGGGTGGGGAATGGGCGTGGGGTTGTGTAGAGGTGTGGGGTTGTACAGAGGTGTGGAGTTGTGTGGCTGTACCATGTCGTGGGGTGTATTCAGCATCTGCGAAAGTAAATGGTGTATAAGTTTCATATTTGCCAGTTGCATACTCATCCTTAATAGCTTGAGCTTTGATAGCAGCTTTTGCTGCTGGGCATGTACGCGTCCAGCTGGGATGGTCACCCTGGCAGTTGGCACATCTGGGTTTTTTGGTGTTGCAGTTCTGAGCTGTAGGGCAGGGTTGATCATGTGTGCATGAATGATCAGTAGTGGTGTGTGGCCTAGCGCATTGGCTGCAGCATGCCTCCCCTGTACACCCTGTTGCCCGGTGGCCCCAGTCCTGGCACCGGAAGCATTGTGGGGGTCGTAGGATGTAGATGCTGACACTGCAAAGGGCGTCATCGATTGCTAGTCCGTTTTCTATAGCTGTGTTTGCCGCTGCCTTTGTTTTGTAACTTATCATAAGCGGGCCGCTTTTGGTTCTGTTATGGGAGTCAGCGCTATTGAGCCAGGCTATATTGGAAATCTGATAGTCATTAAGCTCATTGTCGGAGTTCCCTCTTTCAAGGTCATTCATGGCCTTTCCCAGGTCATCAGGCTCAGACCAGAAAGTTGTGAGGACATTGTGTGCCACCACTGCATATGAGCGTTTTGGCGTCGTGGCTGCTGGGTCAATGTTTCTGACCCATTTGTCCGAGCGGGCTCTGGCTCTGTTAGCGTCTTCTGCAGTTTTGAAGGTAAGCGTAAAATTGCCGTTGGCCGACTTGGTGATGCCCCAGAGGGGCTGGGTCATCGGTAGGGCATTGTTTGGGCTGCTCTCAAAATGATTAGTGATGATGTCACTACAATACCTTGTGACAATAGCTGGCTCCCATTTGAGGATGGGGGCATCTTTTGCAACATTTTTCATCAAGATGAATATTTGCTTCCGTTGCAGCTCTGCAACCATTTTCTGTTTATGGATGTTGCCCTAGGCTGGTGTGATTCCCAGGCCTCGTTTGATAGCAGTAGTGTAGGTGACTCTAGCTGGGGCTGCAGAGGGCTCACCATGAGCAATGGTGACCGCTTCCTTGATATCGGTCACTGCCTTTTGTAAGTCGGCGTTGGTTGCTACCCTTCTGTCACCATATAAGTGTGAAGCCTCCCTTAGCAGCTTAGCAATGGCAACCAGCTGCGTGGCCCCCTCTTTGCCTAAGTTCCATGAGGCACCTCGCTTAAAGTCTCTGAATGTTTCGAGGGCTATGGCTAAGGCAGAAATATCAGTTTTATTACCTTCATTGATCCCTCTTGTGTTTAGGACCGCCACTGGATTGCCTGGATCGATTAAAGGGGTGGGTGACCTAATTTGTTCTGCTGTTTGGGATAGTTTGATTGGGTGCCAGAGCCCCTATTCCCTGCGACTGTGAGCTGGCAGGGATATTGGGGGGGGTCAGCATGGATATGTAGTAGGTGTAGATGTTATAGTGTGTGTGCAAACAGAGAAAAAGGAAGAAAGCTTAGCGGTCTTGGGTCTATCCCTTGGTCAGCGAGGCAGAACTAGGCCTGTTGGACTGTGGGAAAGTTACAGGAGGTGGTGGTAAAGGTCCAAGAGCGCTAATCCCATTCTGCTATGGTGTGGCTGGTACAGTCTTCTGTCTGAATATCCCAGAAGAGGCAGTTAATGATCCAAACTCCTTTGAAGAGTATTCCCCTCCTTTGTCATCTCTCAGGGTCTTTATGGTCTTTCCAGTCTGGTTCTCCACCAATGCCTTGTACTTCTTGAATGTGTCCAGTGCCTGGTCTTTAGTTTTCATCAGGTAGATGTACACAAGGCGAGACTTGTCATCAATGAAGGTGATCCAATATTTGAATCCCTGAGGAGTGGGTACTTTTAATGGACCATGGACATCAGAGTGGACAAGTTGGAGGATTTGGGCAGCTCTGGAAGAAGCTTTCTTGGGGAATGGTTCTCTGTGTTGTTTCCCATGAATGCATGCTTCACAGATTGCTGGAAATGGAGTGTCTGAAGTGATATCCATCCCTTCCACCATGTCCTGAGTGATGAGTCGCTTGATGGCATCAATGCCAAGGTGGCCAAAACGATGGTGCCAAAGCTCCAAGTCCAAAGTTTTTGATGCAGCAATGTGTGCTGTGTTCACCTCATCCTGAGTAAGTGTATCTCCATCTAGGTATGCAAGTCTCCCTTTGACAGTGGCAGTCAGGATCAGTTTGCCCATTTTATAGAAATTCAAGATGGTTCCCACAGTCTCAACCTTAATCCCACGATGGACAGTCAAGAAGAGGACTGAGAGGAGGTTGTTTCAAAGTTGGGGAACATATAATACATCAGAAAGAAGTATGGGGGTCAATTTCTTGTCCTTTGGGCAGAAAACCACTGTGCCAATCCCTTCAGAATACACCACACTATTGTCTGCCAATTCTATAGCCACTTTGTGAGGTTTGAGTTCCTTGAACCAGTGCCGGTGTGGAGTCATATGTGCAGAAGCTCCTGAATCAGTACACCAAAGGTAGCTGGCATTAGAGACAATGTGGGCAGAGAGAAGGGAGGGAATCTGCTTGTTTGCAAGTATAGCAGACTGAGTGGAGTGATGGAGATGACTGCTGTCTTTGGTGACAAAGGGATCAATGAGTGAATGGACTGTCTCATCTGGCTCTTTTCTGATATTAAATAGAGCATCATAAGCATTGAAATGAGTGCCTGCTTGTTTCTGTACATGAACATTATGAAGGGCATTCCACATCTTCACTGGATCATGCTCAATTCCCTGAACATGCACACACTGTCCTGCCTCTAAAGCTGAAACAATCAGACCTGCTGCCATCTCCTGATCCAAATCCCACTTTTCCTGATATGCAGACACTGTAGGGTGCTTCTTCTTGTTATTAACAAGCATCCACAAACCCTGAGAGCGTAACATGGCAGTCATATTGAATGCCCAGTCATGATAATTTGTGTCTGACAGCATGGGAAATTTTGGAGAGGTGGTATCATCATTGGAGGTGGATGTAGACATGGTTTTTTCTGGTAGGTTGGTGTGAAGATTGGTGTGTTGTAGGTGAATGAATGAATGATTGATATGCCTCGTCTATGGGCGCTTAATTTCGTATTTAAGCGAGGCACAAATGGAGCAGATATAGGCAGAATATGATGCAGAAGATGTAAAGACAAAGTGGAACACCAAGCAGTGGCCAAGGAGGGTCCTAAAGGTCCTAGAGGTCGGAAAAATGGTCCAAATGGCACCAGTTACTCCCCAACAACTTCAGAACTTCAGGGCTCAGAATAGAATGGCACAAGCTCACCGCAAATCAGGTGAATTGTTAAGAATCTGCAGACCACAGATTCCAGCACCCAAGGATGACAAGAGGCCTCAGTCAACCGGCAAACTAGTCAAAGACTAGGCCAGGGGTGTGGCTTTGCAACACTAGGCATTGAGGAAGGATCCTGTCCTACCACTGGCTGGCTGAAGTCCTTAGGAGGTTGTTGAGCAACTTCTGGGAGAAGCTGAGGAGAAGGAAAGGGAAAAGAGAGCTGTAATAGGGTAAAAAGCGAAGTTGGTGTGATTGTTGAGGTGCTTTTATAGTGCCTAGATGGTGTCAGGATTCGGTAACACCGAAATATCGGTTAAGTCCTGCAAACTGTTCCAGAGTGGCTAGGCTTCAACGTGCTCGTGTGTTGCGCCCTGCTGTTCCGTGCGTGCCACTAATTTGGATAGTGGGAGGAGTTTCATGAGGGATGCCGAGGGTGTTGGCTCGAGCGACGGACTTTAGAGATAGGGAACAGACAAAGGGGTGCGAACTGATTTGATATCCTGAGTGAGGAACTATCTACATACATCCCGCTACTTATATAGTTAAGAAGCAAGATGTAGAACAGGGTGGCATAAGGAATGGAAACAATAAGGTATAAAGAAACCACATGGAGGTATTGTCTACAGTGATCAGAAATAGAATAAGGAATGTAAGTGGGATTAGAATAATGGAGTATGGCTGAGAATAAGATAATGAAGTGGTGGGTGAGAATAGAACAATAGAGGATGGCCGAAGAAAAAACAATAGGCAGTGGCCAGGACAATGAGTGGCTGTCATGTTGTTCAGAGGGAACGGGTCAAGGAGTGGATAGGGGGTGAAGGAACAATGAAGGGGATAGGACGAGGGGAGTGGTCTAGATGATGTACCGGGTGTACTGAGCCGAGGCTGTGTGGTAGTGCGAGATGATGTGGGCAGGGGCTGGTTGGTCGGTATTCCTGAGTGAGCCGGTACTCGGTGTTGCGGACTTGACAGTATCATCCCTCTAGCAGCTGAACCCATGAAGCCGGTAAGCGGAGTTAAAAATAGAGTTCTGGGTGTCAGCATGATGTCATGGTTTTGTTTGGGGAAATTCCCAGGCTTTTCATCAACTTTGTCCTTTACTCCCATCAAAGGATCAGGGCAAGGAATGGGTGCCATAACCAATGACGAAAAGGAGTGATTCGAGAAGAACCGGCTTGAACGACAGCATCAACAGGGGCAAGAGGTGGTGGATGGGGCTGCCGCAGCTCAACTGAAGGCAGACGAGGAGGCTGCCAAAAAGGCAAAAGTGGAGGCAGAGCAGGCAGAAAAGGCCACTAAGGAGGCGTTCGAGACAGCAACCAAGGCTGCTCGTCTGGCTTGGGAAATTGCTCAGGCAGCCAAGGAGAAGCAGGTCTATTTGGCCCAGCGGGCAGTTACTCGGGCTCCTGAGGAGAAGGGCAACGTGGGGGTCAGTCAGGACCTTGCCGGGCAGGTCAGGGCACTCGAGAACGCAGGTGTCAAAGTTATCGAAGATCTCAAAAGCCTGGGTGTGCCGAAGATGATGACACGTAAGAGGGGTATGGATGTGGATACGGGGCTGAGTAGGAGAGGTAGGCCGAGGGGGGCCCAGGTATGAAGGGTTTTTTTTTTTTTTTTTTTTCTATTTTACTTTTTTTTTATCAGTCCAAAAAGAAGCTAACCCAGGAGTGGTCGCCCTCTCTTCGCCCTCCTTGCGACCATTGCAAGGAACACGGAGAAGCCTGCTCCGTTAGAAATGTGGGAGCGGTGTGCGGATGCTGCAACATGCGCCAGGTGAAATGCAGTTTGGCAGCGCAAGGCGAGGAGTCAGGAAGAGGTGGAGTCGGAGAGTGAGAGTGAGGAGGAGAGTAGAGGGGAGGAGATGGAAGAGGTGCAGCCGATGAAGAGGCTGAGAAGGGCTGTTACGATGCGACCAAGCAAACAGCTGGTGGCCATACAGCCAAGCGGGCGTGAAATGACAGTGGAAGTCCCCTTGCCCAGGGGGTCAGGGTTGCAATGACTTGCCAAGATCTGGGAGGACATCCTCCAAGAGAGGGCGAGGTCAAACAGGTTACTCCTCAAGTTAGTGGAAGGGGTGAGGTTCATGGGCCGTGCAATGGTTCTCTTGCATGAGAGTCTGGTTCTGCATGGTGTAGAGTTGCTCTAGGTAATTAATACCTAAAAGCCTGCGTGCACCAGTCCTTTTCTCTGGCGGGATCTAGCGCAGTCATTTAGCACAGCTGGAATAGGTTCTGTGACTTGGCAATGTATGAACGAAAATAGAATGTGAACGAAATATGGTGTGATGTGACAGGGATGTGACCTTGATGAGATGTGAATGTGTCACGCTGACTAAGACTTGGACTTTGACTTTGGGACTTGAATACAATAGTCTAGATGTTTCTAGACTAGTCTTGACTTGGACTTGTAGACTTGACTTGGGGCTTTAACTTGTGAACTTGAACTTGTTATTACAGAGGTGAGCCAGAGGCCTTTATATACAAAAACCAAGCAACGATGCGAAACGATGCGAGAGGTTGGCTATGTCAGTTGAATGACAAAGCACGAGAACAAAAGATATAAAAGAGGAAACTATGGAGAAACTCTGGAGAAATGATACAGCATCGAGGCTGCGCAAATAGGGGCTAGGGGCCATGATAGGGGGAGACTAACCAAAAAGGTAAGGATGATGAATAATAACGAGAAAAGACTAACAAAATAGGAAACAGGTCTGAGTCATGTCAAGAAAAGGGGAAACATATAAAAGAAACAATAAGAAAGTCCACCAATAAACGTCTAACAACCTTGTCTACTACTCCTGAGGGGCCTTAGGATGAGTCAGGGGACTGAGTCATCTTGGAGTATTTCCAGGTCACAGGCAACATATCGTCCGCAATTTCTCCAGTATCCAATCCAAGGATAGGGGTCTGGGAGTAGGAGGACTAATGGGTATACGGTCGTGCAATCTCATTTTGTGTTTAAGAGTGAGTCGAATGGAGTGGGTGGGATAATCAGGATGGGATGGTGCCCTGAATTCTGCCTCATATTCCACTCTACTCCTATCATGATATGCTGGTCACAAAGTTCATTTCGGCAGATTCGGTTGGGTTGGATGGAGGGTTTAATGGTATTGGGAATAGTGTGTCGGGATGGGTAGGAATTAAGGTCGAGATAAAGAGTGAATGGAAAGGGGATTTTTTCGGGAGAGGAGGTTCATAGCATTGCTTGGTTGCCACCCCCCCTGTCTAGGTAGACGTCCCATCGTCTACAAGGTGTAAGCATATGATGCAATTATGCAAATCGGATAAACAGGAATGGATGGGGATGGATGGAAAAGACCTTGGCCGAACATGCCGAATGGCGTCGCTGATCGAGAGGCCTGAGCTAGAAACCCTTTGGCGGAGTTTCTGGCGACGGAGCAGGATCCTGGGTGAGGCTTTTGGAGCAGTAGCATGTGCCAACTGGACCGAGGCCATTGGACACACCTAAAGGCGTTAGTGGTGTGACGGAGTGTAATACTTCCCAATACCCTGTTAATCAACGGATTATAGTAGGTGAGTGAGTTGTGACCAAATATTGCCGACCAATGGATCTAGTGACGTGATAATGGATGAGTGGACTGGTTGTCCTATTGGAGGATCTAGTAACATGTCTATGTATTCAGTAACAACCAAATTTAGCAGTACTGGATCAACAAATTCTAAGGTGGAATAACATAAGAGTCTAACTCTGAACGGATAATGACTGAAAAAATTAAACGAAAATTGGGGGCATAGGAGCATTGATCTACACCTCACTACTAGCATCTACCGAGTCAACGCAACTCTCAGTGTGCTCAGAGGCTGGCAGATGGTGGACTAGTCTTCAGTCGCCGTTGCTGAGTCCTCAGCATTGACATCCTCGGCATCGGATGCCTGTGAGATGGAGTTGGAAGTGGTGGTCGCGCGGGCTTTGGTTGCCTTTGGGCATCACCAGCGGCACAGAGGAGACACTGGTTATGGTCCATGCGTCTTTGGTGTTTGGTCGGGAGAAGTTTGCCATCCTTTCCAAGGGTTTTGGTATACTTGGGTGGGTTGGGCATTTTCCTGTCCTTTTTCTTGGACACATCCTTGCTGCTGTTATCGTTGCTATTATGTTGCTGGTGGTTGTCCGAGGTGGATCTGTTGCCAGGCTTGTCCAATCTGATATCTTTCTTCGGCTCATTGCTGCCCTCCACAGACTGTTCAGCTTTTCGTTCCCAATACCTCATGTTGATTTGTTGAACATGATTTCGGAGTTTGTCAAGTGTGCGGGGTTTGTCGAAATGGATGAGACCATCTTTGATGCGCTTTGGCAGGGCCATGTATGCTTTGCGGAGGAGGGCATTGTCATTGTAGTCGACAAAGGCCATGAGCCTGTAAAATTCCACAAAGAACCGAGTGGCTTTGTGGTTGTCCTGGATGGTTAGCTTTTCGAGGGCCGTCTCAGCATCGGCTCTTTCGTCCCAAGAGCCGAAGTTGATCTGTAATTTGTCAATGAAGAGCTCCAGGTTGCTGGTCCAATGGGGTTCCATATTGGGATTACCCGTCAGGTATGGCTCGAAACATTCCAGAGCTGTTCCTTTCAGGTAGGAGACCATGTAATTGACTTTTTGCCTATTGTCTGGGAACGAGTTAGGCTGGGTGCGGAAATTCATTCTGCAAAGGAAGATGAAACCCTTTAACTTCTTTGGGTCGGTTCCATTGAAGGTTCTGGTTCTTGGATTCTTGTGGCTTGACCGTCTTGTTGGTGGTTCCGAGCGGTCCTGCCGAGTTCAAGAATGGCATTCAGAAGGTCTTGATTGTTGGCCGGGTTCACGGGAGCCCTAGCCCTAGGAAGTAGCCTGGCTTGCGAAGCTTGCCTGGGCTGTGGGACTGGTCGGGCTTGGGAAGCTTGCCTGGCCTGCGGTGGTATAGCCATGGATGGAGGGGGTGCGGTTGCAGGTTGCAGAGGTGCAGCTACAGGCTGATGGGGTGCAACTGCAGGCTGAGAGGGCACGGCTGTTGGAGTACGGAGAGGTTCAGGCATGTTCACCTGCCAGGGGTGCTGAGGCTGTTCCTTGGTTTCAGCATCTGTGTCATAGTGTACTGAACCAGGTTTGTCCTCTGCCGGATGGGGTGCTTGATTGTCGTTATCATAATCTTCGTATTTGATTTCGTTGTCGACTACCTCTTCGATGTGTGGTTCTTACTCGAAGGGGGAGGCAAGATGCCATAGTTCTATTGTCGGTGAAGTATAAGCAATGAGAAGGGGTGGGGTACCAGAGGCTTTGCGCTCCCTTCGTTGATTTACTGTGGGGGTGAGCCGATTGTCATCCATACGGGCTGTGGATCTAGTTCATGGGGGCATGATCATAAGAATGGAGGTAGCACAGAAAGCAGTATCACTCAGAATATACTGTCAGGATTCAGTAACGCCGAAATATTGGTTAAGTCCTGCAAACCATTCCGGAGTGGCTAGGCTTCAACGTGCTCATGCATTGTGCCCTGCTGTTCTGTGCATGCCACTAATTTGGATAGTGGGAGGAGTTTTGTGAGGGATGCCGAGGGCATCGGCTTGAGCAAAGGACTTTAGAGATAGGGAACGGACAAAGGGGTGTGAACCGATTTGATATTCTGAGTGAGGAACTCTCTACATACATCCCGCTACTTATATAGTTAAGAAGCAAGATGTGGAACAGGGTGGCGTAAGGAATGGAAACAATAAGGTATAAAGAAACCACATGGAGGTATTTTCCACAGTGATCAGAAATAGAATAAGGAATGTAAGTGGGATTAGAATAATGGAGTATGGCTGAGAATAAGATAATGAAGTGGTGGGTGAGAATGGAATAATAGAGGATGGCCGAAGATAAAACAATAGGCAGTGGCCAGGACAATGAGTGGCCATCATATTGTTCAGGGGGAACGGGTCAAGGAGTGGATAGGGGGTGAAGGAACAATGAAGGGGATAGGACGAGGGGAGTGGTCCAGACGATGTACTGGGTGTACCGAGCCAAGGCCACATGGTAGTGTGAGATGAAGTGGGCAAGGGCCGGTTGGTCGGTATTCCCGAGTGACCCGGTACTCGGTGTTGCGGACTTGACAGATGGGCTCTAATCAGGGATCAGTTGCTGGCCAATGATAGAGGGCCTAGATAAGTAAAAAACACAATAGGTGGTGTCATGTAGATGTCTATAGATAAAGCGCGGGGCCCATAACCTGTTAAGGTGAAAAGAACGACCAGACTGGGGTTTGAACCCAGGGCTATAGCATATATAGCTATGGTGTTAACCACTACACCATCTAGTCCACATGGGTAACCTTTCAGGTTGACTCCTTGAGTAAAGACATGTGTGTCTGTACAAGTTGAGTTCAGAGCCCTAGTAAGTTATCAGATTGCCAATACTACTCCATAGAGCTCTGTATGTATAATGTCTTATTTTTATAAGACATTAATTAGAGATATGAATAGTATGTGGGATTAGACAATCTAACATTACTATATCTAGATACAGGAAATAATATGATGAGTGTCTGTGTATCTAGGCATACAAAAGGAATATGCACCTCAGTGAACAGGCAGTTCACTGCAGGGCTACTATCTACTGGTTTGACATATATATGGTCCTGGTCAAACATGGCCGGGACCTCCATACCTTACTGTGTTCTATGCTTATCAACCCTTACTCCAATACTCCCCCTTAAGCTGAATGCAGTCCAACCATTGCATTCAGGCACAAAACCTTGTGCCGGGGGAGAGCTTTTGTGAACATATCAGCTGCCATGTCATTGGTTGGAACATAGTCAACATGAATGAGTTCCTCCTGTACTATGTAATTGTCAGTGCATGTACTGAGTATCTGGTATTTCGGCTGTGCTGACCAAGTAAATTGGACTACATCCACTCCCCATGTCCAAGCCACATGCCAGTTACTTGGTATACCGGTTTCAACTCGACTCATCCACCATCCACATTCTTTACCCACCTCTTATTCACCTTACCTCAATCATCACCCATTAATCCCACCATGTCTACTCCTCAATCCGCCTCACCTTGGGACTTCCTGTCCTTGTATTATCCTCGGCCATGGCTCCATTGTTTTATAGTCGGTCACATCCTATTGTCCTATCCTTGGCCACATTTCTATTATTCTATCCTTTATTGTTCTATCCCCGTTTCCATTCCTTCATTCTAATTTTACTCATTGTGGACAATAACCACATGCTCTGCATACCTTATTGTCCCACATTCCATATTCCACATGTTGCTTCTTAAACCTATATAAGTAGGGCATGCATGTGTTGTGAATCATTGAGCAGAAAAATATACATTTTTAACGATTTTCACGAAACTTACGATCCTTATGACAAGTTTACAAATGAATATATTCAAGCCATAGTCATGGTGTATTACCATGATTTTTCTGCAATATTATCCGACAGATCCGTGTCACAGAGTATGCATATATGCGCAATATGCATACAATTCCAGTATTTCGTGCCAATTTTAACAACGTCAAGCCTATACGGCTATTTTCTTTGATAAGATGTTCAAGATGCATCTCCACTATTATTCTAGTATTTTTTTATATTTTTCTGATTACTATTTCGACTTCTATTACTGTTTTCCCCCACCGGCGGCCCCGTGTGACATCATGTGCAGTCACGCATACCAACGGATATACAGGCGAAGGTAGAGTATTACAATATCTAATACTGGTTATTAGATACTGTAGTACTTTATCTATTAGTATATTGTATTAACAAACACTTGCACAAGTGAGAAAATCAGTTATAGGTCATCGTGTACCACCACCGGCGCTTATGTCAAAAACGATTGCGATCCATCATTATTTCCCTTATCGACTTCTATTCTACAATTCTACAAGATACTCATCTTATCATCCCATTAACCTCCCACTCAAATCCCTATCCATTCCAACTACCTCAAAACAATATAATCACCTCTATCCCAATTAGGACAAAGTGAAGCGCCTGTTCACCAGCGTATGGTTGTTGGACTGGCTTGAGCGTGGCACAATATTTTCCCTAACAAAAGTGTTCGCTTTTGAAGCACATAGTTCATATGTATGCTTTCTATTATATTTCAATGTGTTTTTCTTCCCCAATCCCTTGTATAAAATATTTTCCTTCATGATGTCATATGTACATCATTTTCTCATGTAACCTTGTCTCTCTGAGTTTCTTTACCTCCTATGTGTATCATATATAGTGTATATGTTGTAAAAACAAAATGTAACCAATTTTGTCATCTTCCATTGCCCCAGAAATTTAAAGTCTTTATTTTCCTTTGTTTTCTGCTTAAATTGCAGAATTTTCTTTATTTTCACTCCACATTTCTGGCTCTTAATTCTGTCAGCATGTGCATATTTCCTCATTCTGGGTATCAACTAGGCTTAGGCCCTTCTACCTTCTTCTCCTCTGTTAAGTCCTCTACTCGGGCTGGCATCATTGGCATCCTCCCAAGTATCCTGTCTGTTGCAAATCAGTGGCATGCACGGAAGAGTAGGGTGCAATGCATGAGTAGGTTGAAGCCAAAGCCACTACTCCCGGCCTGTAGGACTTGGCCACTCCTGTCCAACACCTCGGCAGTCCCAAAGGTCATCAGTACCTGTGGCTTGACAGTAATGGATAAAGTGGTAGCAGATATCGATGTGCTTTGTCCGGGGGTGGTACTCATCATTCTTGGTAATGGAGCTGGTGGATACATTGTCAAGGTGGATTGTGATGGGTTTTTCAAGTGGCCATGCAATTTCTGCCAGAAATGTGTGGATCCACAGTGCTTCCTTCACAGCATGAGTTACAGCGATGTACTCAGCTTTGGTAGTTGACAATGCAACAATTGGTTGCTTCTTTGAACTCCAAGAAACTGCTCCTCCCTCTATGGTGAACACATACCCTGAGATAGAGTGTCTATGCTCCTGTGAGGCCCAGTCCATGTCCAAGAAGGCTTCTAGGCCTTTTTGCACTCCTCCAATGATAAGGCAAGTATCCCTTGTTCCCTTAAGGTAGCAAAAAACCCTTTTGACTGCTTCCTAGTGTGCTCTCCCTGGGTTCTGAATCAACTGTGACAGGAAAGAAACAGCAAAAGAGATGTCCAGGCATGTGCCCAGCACCACATACATAAGGGATCCAATGGCCTCCCTGTAGGGCACATTTCACATTTTGTCAAACTGACGAGGGCTGGAAGGGTATTGGGACAGTGACAGTTTGTGGTGGGGGTCAAGTGGTGTGCTGAGTGGGTTAGCATCCTGTAGGTTAAACCTCTCAAGTATTTTCTCAATATATGCATGTTGTGAGAACGAGATTGTGCACATCTCATGGTCCCGCTTCACTTCTATTCCCAACAGCCAGCTCAGGTCCCCAAGATCCTTGATTTTGAGGACAGTGTGCAGTTCATCCTTGAATGCACAGATTATGACTTTTAAGTTGCCGGCCATGGTGAGATCGTCGATGTCTATGGCCATGATGAGAGCATCCAGACTGGCATACCTGTGGAATACAGTGTGCTCAACTTTGCAATACATAAACCCAAACCTGTACATAATGCAACACAGCATATTGTACCACTCCCTTCCTGACTGTTTAAGGCCATAGATGGCATGGTTGAGGTGGAAAACATGACATTCCTGTCCAGGAACTTCATAGCCTTTGGCCTGGTGCATGTAAACCATCTCT
>QLPI01015675.1:0-14063 GCA_003314275.1 Chroogomphus rutilus | reverse complement strand
GCACGAGTACGTTGAAGCCAACGCCACTACTCTTGGCCTGCAGGACTTGGCCATAGTCCGCCTGACCTTTCGACAACACCCCTCGGCAGTACCGAAGTCCGTCAGTACCCAATGCTTGACAGTATACCCAGAATCAAACTACTTTCTGTGCACTCACGGTTTACGAATATGGTCTTTCAAGACACCCTTTTAATGACCTTTCTATCTTCTTGTTTGGAACCGGGTCTCCCAGTGGCCCTTCTAACTGTTTTGAATCAGGAACTGTTCATAGCTTCACCAGATCGTCTTACTCCTAGGAGGTTGTCCAACAAGACAGATCCACACCACCGTATTTCCAACCCAATACCAGTATAGATTCGCAGACCACCCAGTTCAGAAGAACTTCAGTTTTTTCTGGCCGACTGGAAGGCAATGCCCCACCCTCGGCAATCTGTCCGGCATGCTTGATCAATCAGCATCAGCTTACAGACCATATTGAAAATTCGTTTATGATTATGACCTTTTTCCAATCTAGTATTTTTTGCTGACAAAGCACAGATACACTTACTAGATTTTCCGTCTGGACAATCAGTCCATCTATCCATCCGTCATGTACTAGATCCGTCGGTCAGCAATATTCGGGCACAACTCGCTCACCCACTATAATCCGTTGATTAACAGGGTATTGGGCAGTATTATAATCCGTCAAGCTACTAACGTTTTTAGGTGCATCCCGATGGCCTTGGTCCAGGCGGCATTTGCCACTGTTCCAAAAGCCTCACCCAGGATCCTGTTCCGTCGCTGGAAGTTTCGCCAATAGCCCTAGTCAATGCAACTGCCTTGTGCACGCTTGTATACCAGAATGGCTGGCAAGCTTTTCGGCAGGGACCTCTCGGTCAACGTTGTCATTCGGCACATTTGGCCAAGGTCTCACCCATCCGTCCCCATCTGTTCCCGGTCTTTCACCCCGTATATGCGTGTCATATGCATTTTTTGACCCTTTTCTGTCCTTCTCGGCTAGAGGCCGACATCTGTGGTAGACGGTGGGACGTCTACCTAAAAGGGGGGGGTGGCGACCAGCTAGAAAGTTTTCAAACTGTGCAAACTCCCCTCCCAAAGATGTCCCTCTCCTGAAAACTACCTCCATTCCCCCACTTCCTCCGTTCCATCCCGTCACCTATCACGTCCCCCTCTTCCCCGATCTTTCTCCAACCACTCCGCTTACGACCCTACGACCACCTCTAATCCCGAAAAAATATACCCCCTCATTCCACCCCTAACCCCCCCACAAAAAAACATCCATCCCAGTCCATCCGCCACCTCCTCTCCCATCAATATAACACAGCCGAGATGCCGAACACCTCGGCACCTCCGACTTGTTGTACTTCTCTTCCCCCTGATCTCTTTTATTTTCCTCTTTCAAAAAAAAAAAAAACAAATTATACAATATTCATTATGTTCCCTAATCTATTTCTACATCTTCTTGTTCCCTCCTCTCCTGCTCCTCCTTCCTCCTCTGCTCCTGCTCCTCCTTTCTCTCCCGCTCCTCCCTCTCCTCTTCCCGAAACTCATCCCTCACCTCCTCCAATCGCGGATGTCCCAACAAGTCGGGCTCCCTCTCAAGGAGCAGTCGTACCACGTCCTCTAATCGATGCAGCCTCTCCTCCATCCGATCAAGCCTCTCCGTCCTTCCCGTCTTTCGTGTCCGATTCCGTCCCGACCCCCCAGCCAGTGGTACTTCGGGTTTGATAGCCTTCCCACTAGGTTTTAGGGTACAGGCTCATCTCGGCCTCTTATTCAAAGGCTCCACCTCCGCACCCGCACCCGCATCCTCATCCCGAGCTCCTTCATCCCGAATCAACCTGTTCTGTAACGAATCAAGTTTGTCAGTATAAAGGAGGAATAAAGATAGTATCACTCACCTGCGCATTTCCTCCCCGTTCTTGTACACTCGGCCTATTGGGCCCTGCCCCCATACTCCTACTCCATTTCCGCTTATTTGTCTTCGGGACCCCCGAGGTCCCGGGATTTTCTGCCCACCCGGCTGTTTCGGCCCATGGGGACATGGCCTCTTGATCATCCTCCACATCCTCCGGGGTATCCCAACTCGCTGCCACGAGTCGCCCCACAGTCACCTCCCCATCTGTCCCCATGACCCCCACCGAGGTATCCTCCGTACCCGCACCCTCCGCATTCTCCGTTGAGGTGCTCTCCTCACCCACCCCATCCACACCACCCGTAGTCTCCTGGAGAATCCACAATTCACGCCCCGCACCCTGAGTTGATAACGCGTCATGATCACGAGCGACCCGTCCTTCGCCATCTTCCCGTTCGACAGCGTCGGTCTCGGCGTACATTCTGTTTCGAGTTTTGATGGGTGACGAGTGGGGGTATGCGGTTGATTGATGAGAAGTCCGGAGGCTTCCCACACTACCCATGAAAATTACGTTTAGGCATCCCGAACTTTACTTTTAATTTCCGGCTTCAGGGGTTCAGCCGCTAGAGGGGGGATACTGTCAAGTACACGTACCGAGGTCCCGATTATTCACCAGTGCCGACCGAACAACCATCCTACGTCCATGTACAATTGTCCATGCAGCATGCATAACACTTGGTACACCGGTCTCGGCTCGGTGCATCCGCCACCCACATTCCTCGGTCAGTCTCACCTTGGGACTTCCTGTCCTTGTATTATCCTCAGACACGACCCCATTGTTTTATATTTGGCCACTCCCTATTGTCCCATTTCGAGTCACGATCCTATTATCTTGTCTTTTATTGTTCTATCCCCGCTTTGCATTCCTTGTTCTAATTTTGTTCATTGTGGACAACGACCACATGTTCTGCATATCTTGTTGTCCCACATTCCTTATTCCACATGTCGCTTCTTAACCTATATAAGTAGGACATGGATGTACATACTTCCTCATTCTGGGTATTGACTAGGCTTAGGCCCTTCTACCTTCTTCTCCTCTGTTAAGTCCTCGACTCGGGCCGGCATCCTTAGCATCCCCCCGAGTATCTGTCTGTTGCAAATACAGTGGCACGCACGGCAAGTAGGGCGCAACGCATGAGTACGTTGAAGCCAACGCCACTACTCTTGGCCTGCAGGACTTGGCCATAGTCCGCCCGACCTTTCGACAACACCCCTCGGCAGTACCGAAGTCCGTCAGTACCCGACACTTGACAGGTAGTCATGTAGGCTTTGGTTGCCTTAGGGCATTCACCGACTTTGTTATTACTGGCAGCACAGAGGAGACACAGGTTGTTATCCATGCATCTTTGTTGTTCAGTTGGGAGAAGCTTGCCATCCTTGCCGAGAGTTTTAGTATACTTGGGTGGATTGGGATGAGGCATATTCCCGTCCTTGTTCTTAGATGTGTCCTTGTTGCTGCTGGTATCATTGCTGTTATTTTGCTGGTGATTGTCCAAGGTGGATCTGTTGCCAGGCTTGTCTGATTTCATATCTCTCTTTGGCTCATTACTGCCCTCCATGGACTGTTCAGCCTTTTGTTCCCAATATCTTATGTCATCCTTTGAATATGGTTTCAAAGTTTGTCAAGTGGGCGGGGTTTGTCAAAGTGGATGAGGCCGTCTTTGATGCATTTCAGCAGTGCCCTGTATGCCTTTTACAGGAGAGCATTGTCATTTTAGTTGACAAAAGCCATGAGCCTGTAAACTTCCTAGTGGCTTTGTGGTTGTCCTATATAGTTAGCCTTTTGAGAGCCATCTCGACATTGGCTCTTTCATTCCAAGAGCTGAAATTGATCTGTAATTCATGATAAATAGCTCTAAATTGCTGGTCCAGCAAGGTTCCATATTTGGGTTACCCATCAGGTAAGGCTCAAAACATTCCAGAGCTGTTCCTTTTAGGTAAGAGACCATATAATGGACTTTTTGCCTATTGTTGTCAAGCTTCGGGTACTGATGGACTTTGGTACTGCTGAAGGGTGTCGGGCAGACAATGACCAAGTCCTGCAGGCCAAGAGTAGTGGCATTGGCTTCAACGTACTCGTGCATTGTACCCTACTTACCATGCATGCCACCGATTTGCAACAGACAGATACTTAGGAGGATGCTGATGATGCCGGCCCAAGTTGAGGACTTAACAGAGGGGAAGAAGGTAGAAGGGCCTAAGCCTAGTCGATACCCAGAATGAGGAAATATGTACATGCATGTCCTACTTATATAGGTTTAAGAAGCAACATGTGGAATAAGGAATGTGAGACAACAAGGTATGCAGAGCATGTGGTTATTGTCCACAACAAGTAAAATTAGAATGAAAGAATGAAAAATGGGGATAAGACAATAAAGGATAGGATAATAGAAACATGGCCAAGGATAGGACAATAGGGAGTGGCCGACTATAAAACAATGGAGTCACAGCTAAGGATAATACAAGGACAGGAAGTCCCGAGGCAAGAAGGACTGAAGGGTAAGGACAAGGAGTGTAGATGGTGGATGTACTGAGCTGAGACTGGTGTACCAAGTGTTATGCATGCGGCGTGGACACTTGGTCGTGGATATAGGATGGTTGCTCAGTTGGCATTGCCAAGTGGATGGGACTCGGTACGTATACTTGACAATTGTTGGGAAACAAGTTAGGCCAGGTGCAGAAATTCATCCTGCAAAGGAAGATGAAACCCTTTAACTTCTTTGGGTCAGTCCTATCGAAGGGTTCTGGTTCTCAAATCCTATTGGTGATTCCGGGTGGTTCTGCCAAGTTCAAGAATGGCATTCAAAAGGTCATTATTATTGGCTGGGCTTATAGGGGCCCTGGCCCTAGGAGGGGCCTGGCTTGTAAAGCCTGCCTGGCTTTTGGGGCTGGTCTGGCTCAGGGAGCTTGCCTGGCTTGTGGTGGTACAGAAGCAGGCTAAGGTGGTGTGGCTGTAGGTTGCAGGAGTGCGGCCATGGGTTGACAGGGTGCAACTGCGGATTGAAGGGGCACAGCTACCAGAGTGCAAGGAGGTTCAGGCATGTCTTCCCATTGATTTTGCTGAGGCTGTTCCTCAGTTTTGGCATCTGAATCATAGTGTACTGAACTGGGTTCGTCCTCTGCTAGATGGTGTTCTTGATCATCATTGTCATAATCTGTATATTCAATGTCATTGTTGACTACCTCTTCGATGTGTGGCTCTTGCTCGAAGGGAGAGGCAAGGCACCACAGTTTGATTGCTGGCAAGGTATAACCAATGAGAAGGGGTAAGGTTCCAGAGGCCTCATACTCGCTTCGTTGATTTACTGTGAGGGTGAGCTGATTGTCTTCCATGCAGGCTGTTGATCTAGTATGTGGAGGCATAATCATAAGAACTGACATAGTACAGAAAGCAGTGTTACTCTGAATATACTGTTAAGTCTCGGTAAAGTGTGGATGGGGGTCGGTCAAGTCCTACAGACTATTTGAGGTGGCTTGGCTTCAATGTGCTCATGCATTACACCCTGCTCTTCCATGCATGCCACTAATTTAGACTGAAGAAAGACCAGGAGGGTACCAAGAGTGTTGGTTTGAGTAAGGGACTTTTAGACTAAAGAAGGGGAGAAGAGAGGAGGTAAACCAAGTTGATATTCAGAGTGAGGAACTATCTACATACATCTGCTACTTATATAGGTTAAGAAGCAAGATGTGGAACAGGGTGGCATAAGGAATGGAGAACAATAAGGTATGAAGAATCATGTGGAGGTATTGTCCACAGTGATCAAGAATAGAATAATGAAATATGGCTGAGAATAAAATAATGAGGGGGTGGATGAGAATAGAACAATAGAAAATGGCCGAAGATAAAACACTAGGACCATGACCAAATAATAAATGAATAATAAATGTCTTGAGAGAAAATGGGTAAGGGAATGGATGGGCAATGAGAGAATAGTAGAGGATAGGGGGGATGGGATGAGAGAAGTGATCCAGATAATATACCGAATGTACCAGGCCAAGACCACATACTAGTGAGGGATGATATGGGTAAGGGTTGGTCGGTTGGTATTTTTGGGTAAACCAGAGCTCAGTATCATGGACTTGACAGACTCCAGAGAACCAAAAAGAAGTCCAGTCATTCCTTGGATTTGTCAATTTCTACCAACACTTCATCAAAGACTTCTCTTCATGCTCGACCACTCTTTGATTTCACAAAGAAAGGGGAACAGTGGAGATGGGGAGAGAGAGAGGAAACAGCACTTGGGAAGTCGAAGGAACTCATTACCTCAGCACTAATACTGATGTTCCTGGACAACTCCCAGATGTACAGAGTAGAAGCAGATGCCTCAGACTTTGCCACAAGAGCCACCATCTCACAACAGTCCCTGGAAGATGGAATGTGTTATCCAATTGCCTTCTTCTCCAAAAGCCTAAGTCTGGTGGAAAGAAACTATGAAATCTACAACAAAAAAATGCTGGCCATCATCTGAGCACTAGAGGAATGGCGGCACTTCCTGGAAGGAATGAAACTCTAGTTTGAGGTCTGGACAGACCATAAAAATCTAGAATATTTCTAGACTTCTAAAAAGCTGGACCAAAGGCAGGCTTTTGGTGGTCCCTTTTCCTATCCCACTTCAACTTCATGCTCCATCACCGACTAGGATGAAGTATGCAGATGCACTTTCCAGAAGATTGGACCACAGATCTGGATCAGAGGATAATGAGAATATGATCCTCCTCTGACCAGAGCTGTTCATGATCTGAGCTCTGGATGCAGTTATAGCAGTTGGAGAAGAAAAGGATATCCTCCTAGACATACAAACAAAGCTTTGGTCCTCAGGCCCAGAGGATCCAGTAGCCAAGGCTATCATAGAACTCCGACAGGGGCATGCCAAGTCTGTACGATCCACCAAGTAGATGGAATGAGATGGTCTCCTCAAATTCCAATGGAGGATCTATGTCCTAAATAATCCAGACCTCTAGAGATGCATTATTTCACAATACCATGATACATGGGTGGCAGGGAATGTAGGAAGGTGGAAGACACTAGAGCTGATCTTCAGGAAATACTGGTGGCCCCAGATATCATGATATGTGGGACAGTACGTAAAAACCTGCAACTCCTGTATACGAATCAAAATCCAGAGACAGCCCCTAATAGGAGAGTTGGAACCACTCTCTATCCCAGAAGCTCAGTAAGATACTATCAGCATAGACTTCATAGTGGAGCTTCCAGATGTCTATGGACATGATGCTGTCATGAATGTAGTCAACTCGGTGAGCAAAAGGGCCCACTTTCTCTCTACAAATACTACCATAAAGGCCTTGGGAGCTGCCCAACTCTACCTGGCACATGTGTAGAAACTGCATAGACTCCCAAAACAAGTGGTCTCAGACCGAGGCCCTCAATTTGTCTCAGAGTTCACCCACAAACTCTACCAACTCCTGGGGATCAAGCTTGCAGCAACAACAGCCTATCACCTGAAAGGAGATGGTCAAATGGAATGTGACAATCAAGAGTTGGAGGAATACCTCTGGGTATTTTTCAATAAACAACAGTTTGACTGGGATGAACTCCTACCAATGGCAGAGTTCTAGTACAATAATCATGTACACTCTGCCATGCAGCAGACTCCCTTTATGGTAGATATAGGATGACACCCACAAATGGGGTTCAAACCACAAGAGCTGAAGTCACAAACGGAAACAGTGAATGAATTCAAGGACTGAATGGAACAGTCCTTAGAGGAAGCAAAGTCGGCACTGGCAAAAGCACAAGATGATATGGCACGATATTACAACCAACACCAAACCCCAGCACTGGAGTACCAGGCAGGAGACTGAGTGTTCCTAGATGCCTCGGACATTCAGACTAGGGAATGGCACAGGTCACCCACGGGTCAAATGTGGGTGACCCGCACCCAACCCATGGGAAACCTGAACCCATCAACCCATGGGTTTTTTCCCATCGGTCGACAGGTGTCGGGTGCACGCATACAGCGCATACGGCGCATACGACATGTACGATGCATACGGCGCGTACAGCACATATGGTGCGTACGACGCATACGGTGCATACAGCGTGTACGACATGTATGGCGCATACAGCGCGTACGACGCGTATGGTGCATGCGGCGCATACGGCGCATACGTCGTGTTCATGGTGTTGTGTGCACATATGGCACTTTCGTCGTGTTCGTGTCGGTGCGGGCGTGTATGCGTAAGTTGTGTTTGTGTTGGAGTTGACGCCCCGGGTTGGGCCCGGGTCATGGGTACTCATGGCTTGACCCGCACCCACACCCAAGGACACCCAACCCAGTGACCCATGCAGGTTGGCCTGACCCGTGCATTTCCCTAATTCAGACACAGCAACCCTTGCAGAAAATAAGCCACCAGTACTTAGGACCTTATACCATTCAACAAAAGGTGGGGAGACATGCCTACAGACTCCAACTTCCACAATCTTTATCTTGGCTCCACCCTGTTTTCAATGTGGTCAAACTCCTCCCAGTCCCCAAGGACCCAATTCCTGGATTCAAGTCAGAACCACTTCCACCACTAGAATTAATAGATGGAGAGGAACACTATGAGGTAGAAAAGGTGTTGGACAGTCACCTGATATGGGGAGGACTTTACTTTTTAGTTAAATGGCAAGGATATAGATATGAGGAAAATACATAGGTAAAGGAGGAGGACATGAATGCACCTGCTAAAATACAAGAGTTCTACATGCAATACCCAGGAGCACCTTGAAGAATCTGAATGATGGCCTTCAAATCCCTATCATTCTGTGCCATGAGGATGCAGCACTCTAGAAGGGGGGGTGATGTCAGGAGACAACCCTCTCCAAAGCCTGAAACAAGTCTGAGGTCCTATCTCAGACTCCGCCCAAACTCCAAGGATGACAGACCAGAGTCTGAAAGACCACTGAGCAGGAAACAGGAATGATCTTAGCATGGTAACTAGAACCTGGAATAAGTGCCCAAGCTTCGGACTTAGTACCAGGAGCTTGACTCTACAAACTCTGATGTAATGATTTGTAAGCTAATGCACAGACCACTTACATAAAGGGTATAAGAGGGGTTTACCAGCAGTGGGATCCTTAGACTTTGCTCTTTGGATTCCCCCTGCTTAGTTTCCCTGTGAGATACCTCCAGCAGATGCTGAAGGGTTGCCCTTACAGGAATTGCAAATAAGGAAAGTGGAGTGGAATATAAAAGGAAAATATTAGAAGTAATAAAGGCAAAGATGGATATGCAAGCATATGAGGATGGATGTAATAAGTGGAGCATATTACATGTTGTATGTGATGCCAAGATGGATACATGAGATGCATTGAATTTGAAGGCTGATGGAGTGTATGGCTGAAAAGGCAAACGCGGCAGTTAGGCTGAACATGGCTGGTTTGAATAGTCAGGCATGTCAGTGTAGTGGTTCCTAATAGGAAGCCATATAATGTGTTAGGAATTAAGATATCAAGCAAATACTGGAATAAAATAATAATAACCACTACACAGAATCAGTGTAGGGAAAGACCAGAGATTAAGTGAAGGATTGGAAAGCTAAAGGATGTTATAAAGGCATAATAAATTTGCAAGTAAATTGCTTGGAAGCATTGTAATTTACACTGATAACTACTCTCTTATATACTAGTGAGTATAGGAGGTAAGGGGTGAATATCACATGTGAAAAGTGGCGTGTGATAAAGTAATAAGGGGAAATGATGTGGAAATGTGTCATGGTGAAAAGTGGTAGAAACTCAAGGAAACATACAAGTAAATCGTCATAGAATATGTCATAATATTCGGGTTACTCTGGAATAAACTGTTGCATGTCCGAGATGGCTTCGGGGCATGTTCCAACACGAAGGTTTGATTCCGGTGGATGATTTGGCTCGTTCCCATATCTGGAGAGGTGGTCTATAAGATTGATTTGGTGAGGGATAATGATAGACATTGGTAGAGATTCGACTCGGATGATACTGAATTCGATTGTGATGTTGTTGGCTCGTTAGATGGCTTGAATGGCCATCCCTTGGCTCGATGTAATCAAATACCTTGCGTACGCGTGTTTGCGCATCGACAAATCGACTCGACTTGGAAATATCTTGGACTTGGCTTGTAAGTCGATAATGAGGTATTAAATATATAGATTTGCTCAATGTAGATTCCCAACATAATGCAACAATTGTATTGTAAAAAACTTCCAGGCTCTAAGAAATATTAACCATTCTATTCCAGAAATTTCCATAAAATATTGAATTTCTCAAGACTCTCAATCCCAGGAAATTAAAATATTCCATTCTTAGGGAATTGACCCACTATTTTAAATATCTATTCCTTTTCATATTATATCCCTAGGCTGGGAATAATTCACCTTTCCCCGCTGAGACAAGGTAATTAAGAGAGCTACTCCTCGAACATTTTTCCAAACTCTCTGTTGTTGTATTCCTCTTCTAACATCTGTACCAATGTTGTGTCCTTCATCTCCGGAGGTATATATTGCAAGATCAGTTTTTTATCGTATCCATCTTGCGGTACGAAACGAATATCATCTGGAATCTGCTTCCTTAGCGATCGGAACCTCTCCAGAGCTTCGGAGGCAGTAGGTCGTTTAGTTGGGTCCACATCCATCATCTCCGCTATCAACTGTTCATACTGAGGAACGGCAAGCATCAGAAGTTCTCCCGTATATAAATCGGGTATCGGACCACAGGTCGAAGACTGATTGGTACTCTCAGCAATTCAAACCACAAGCACGTAAAGAATTCCCTACTGACATTACGGAGAGCTCTCATTATATCCCGTTCCTCTTGAAGAAAATGTTTCCAAACCTTCCCCAATCCATAAACCTGGTAAGCCGGGTGTGAGGTCAATGGATATTATTTTGAAGAGTACTGCCACCTACATCTGCAGGTAAAACCTGGTATTCCTCCTTGGTATCCTGGGCGGAGAGCACCTCCGGAG
The DNA here is from genome assembly GCA_003314275.1 of Chroogomphus rutilus. Classification (NCBI taxonomy): domain Eukaryota; kingdom Fungi; phylum Basidiomycota; class Agaricomycetes; order Boletales; family Gomphidiaceae; genus Chroogomphus; species Chroogomphus rutilus. The sequence continues at coordinate 3,203 of QLPI01015675.1, read as the reverse complement.
CTAGGAACCAAGGGTTGCCTATCGATCTCGAATCCGTCCACGTGCTTGAGTCAGTGGTTGGATCATAGCGCGACGATAGACCAAAGTCGATATATCCCAAACGAAAATCCCAGTTCGAAATGCAACGGAGAACATCAAGGCCCTGATGAAACTGGGTGCCATCTTGGTTAATAAGAATGTTATGCGGAGAGATATCCTGTTACAATCATCAATTATGGGACAAGATCTACCCGTACGAGCACTAACACGATGAGCAATCCCATTATCATGCATGAACGCTAATCCCTGAAGACCACCAGGTGTCAGAACTGTTAACCATGCAAGCGTGATGCGCACCTCCAATGTCTGGCACATGAAGTCGAAGTAATGATCGATTTCCCACATGAGAAATCCTGCGACAGCCATTCTCCATGCGGGCATTACGATAAATACCCAATCATCTTCTGGACCGAGGACTTCTATTAAAGGTAGAGTGTGGTTTTTTGAAGAAGCTCTTAAAGGCGGAGACGTTACATAAGACAATATCTCAACCTCAGATTGTGCGGTTGAGGCTGGTAGGGCCTTGATGGCCACGAGACGATCAAGTGTATCATAAGCTAGCGTCAGGCGGGGACTCTGAAGGAAAGGAATGACAATTTATTAGCTGAGACAACGCAGACCCTGGTTCTACAACATACATCCGTTTGCCATGCGGACATGTGTGTCGTACAGTAGAATTCAAAATTATCCGGGACATGATGGACGAAAGGTCCCGTTGGAGATGGGTTGAATGGATCACCAAGTCCGGATAATAAATCGACCTTGGGACGACGAGGCCGCGGTGCTTTGGGAAATATGAGGGAGTATCTGTGCGAATTAAAAATTTTCTCATAGTACATCCATGCACTTGATGAATCAAGAGGATAAACTTTTTTTTCTTCTGTTTCTGCCCAATATTCCTCGTCAGAGATAAGCCAGAGACGTAGTTGCTGAAGTTTGTTGTCAGATTCCATACTGGAATAGTTACTGGCCAAGGAGAAGCAGAACTTTGATCACGTGATCGTCGTTCAGTACGATGGGTTACATCCATGTAACAAGTCTGAAAATGAGTGACTGCCGACCGCAGCCCTCATACTGGGATAATTAAAACTATTATTATAACCAAGTCAAAGTCGGTGAGCTTTTCAAAATCATTCCCGTAAATTGTAAGGAATACTCAGAGGTTTTGCAGACTGGTGGATCGATGACACTACGTCCATATACAGTATACCAAATTGAACGAAACAACACCACAATGATTGATGACGTCATAGTGAAGATCACCAAATTGATCATCAAGGGATAACAGAAGGTCTCATTCCTCATCTTAGCCATCGTTATCGATGAAGGAAATTGTGGAGACTCAGTTGAATAATTAAGAATGCATAGTTGACATTGTTCAACTGAGGTGTTCCTTCATTGATAACGATGGCTTAGATGAGGAACAAGACCTTCTGTTATTTCTTGCTGATCAATTTGGTGATCTGAGTCGCTGAGACGTCATCAATTATTGTAGGGTTGTTGTTTAGTTCAATTTCGTATTCTGTAAATGGACGTAGTATCATCGATCCACCAATCTGCAAAACCTCTTACAATTTACCGGAATTTTTTTGAAAAACTGACCGACTTTGACCTGGTTTTAATAGTCCTAACTATCCCAATATGAGGGCTGCCATCGGCAGTCACGTACTGAACAATGGAACCAAGCTGAAGAATGTGAACAAAGACCATGAGCGTACGAATAATTGTCTGACAACAACGGCATAGTACGAACGGTGTACATGCTTGTGCGTGAAAACTTGTTTGTTGCTTAACGGGGGTGATATTGCGTTGCCTGTGTCCCAACTGTTCGATATATAAGCCATTTTTCGCATATAGGGCACACACCTACAAATAGTCATGACCCTAATAGCGCTATTGGCTCACCTAAAAATACATTAGCTGCGGGCAGCTCAGAAGCAATTGATTGGCATGCGTTTGACGGAAGAGATTTCACTGTGCTTGCATGGCTTGCTGTTCTGAGATCGTACCTCAACACGAAGTCAGCCGCAGGCTGATAAGCAACATTACCTTACATACCATGAGATTATTTTACCACAACGAATGATGCCTTGAGTAAATGGACGGCAGACTTCCTGCAGGGGAAATTATCAATACTGTAGCACATGTTACAGTAGGGACAAGCAAACTCAACCAATTTGGTTTTGAGCGATCGGGAATGTTTTGTGCCAAACTAATGTTAGATTCAGATTCAGAATGTCAAAATACGTCCAAAAAAACATGTTCTGAAGTTTTTCCAACAACTTTTAAATGTGGCCAAATTTTTGGACCTTTTCAGCCCAATTTTTCACCCCAAATATCATTGTCATGACATATATTTTAGTTAAGTATAGTTTCAATTGACATCATAGCTTGTTCAGTAACTATGCAATGCTTGGTTTGCTTTCTAACAGCCCAAGCAGCTGCATTCCCAGTAAGTCCCTTGTGATATGCAGCCATAAATCACCAAGAAAACAATTTATAAATCACCGTATCACATCAGCTGGGCATGCATCAAGGTATTCTTTTGCCACTGTCTTTGCATCCTCAAATGTCTTCTTTGGAATTTCTTGATAACAGAATTTTGCCCATCCCCAGTACTATTGTCATATTTTAGTTTTATAAAATCATGCAAGAAAGTAATAAAATAAATACTTGCCATTTCAATAGGGTTCTTCTCACTATGAAATTATGAAATAGGCAAGAAGATACTTTCATTGCAGTTGCTTTCTTATATCGATGTCATGTGTGACTGGACTTGCTCATGACATCTGGGCCCTTCTTGTACTTATTTGGCTGACCTGACAATTGAATATACCATTGCCTTCTCACTGCTTTTCCCCCTCAACTGAGGTGGTACCCAATCTTCATCCTTTAAGTCATCTCCCTGGTTGACAGCAAAATTAAAGAGCCTTTCTTGAAGATCATCCTTGTCCCATTCTGAATCTGGATCCTCTTCTGAGTCCTCATATTCATAATTATGTGCTTCAGAGGCTCCTTCACTCTCAGTCTCCTCTCCCTCTAAACCAAAATTCATTCCATCCATGGCACAGTTGTAAAAAATGTTCACAGAAGTTGGCAATTCCCTGTCAGATTCATAATCTGTAGGTGATGTTGGAGGCTCTATATGTTGGGTGCAAACTTGC
>QLPI01015658.1:0-15748 GCA_003314275.1 Chroogomphus rutilus | reverse complement strand
CCAGTTAAACCACCGAGCCTGCTCAATGATCTGGAGGTCATTCATGTGCACCAGGGCCTCAGCGATCCTCCGATTCTCCTCCTGGATGCCCCGCACATCCTGCCTCAACCCCCGCAGCTCTTCAACCACCTCCCTCAAATCAACCCCAGAGGTGCTCGGACCCCGAGGCGGCCCCTCAATCACCACCTCCAACTTCTGCCTCTTCGGCTTCGGACCCACACCGTCCTCTGAAGCGACCCTTCCTCTCTTCCCCTTAGCATCCGTCTTGTCCTCCCCATCACCCTTCTCCTTGCACTTCACCTTCCGATTGGCACAAATAAAGCAGGAGGTCCCCTTGCCCAAAGCAGGCCACATGCAGGGTTCCTCCTGATCCGAACAATGCTTGCACACTGACCAGGCTCCGTAACCCAGTCGAGCATGTCCTCGGACAACTGATAATACAAGTTGGGATGCAGGCTGATCAGCATCCTTCGACTCGATTTGAGCAGACCGAGACCCACCTCGGCACCATCTGCCCTGGCACTCCTCAGCAGGGAGTTCTCGTAGGCCTTCTGGGCCCGATGCACTCGGAATGCATGTTGCTATTGGAGGGTTCGGACTTGCTCCTTTTCTCGTTCGTTCAGACCTGAGCCCCTTGGCTCCACATTCGGAGTCTGCCTCCGAGTGACTACCCCCGACGACTCCCCTTGCTGGGATTTGTCCTCCGCTATTGTGTACAGCTCCGGAATTGTTTGGGAGCTCTTTATGGTTTTCTTCCCAGGCATCTTCTTGTGGACCTTTTTCAAAGCTGCCTCCTTTCAGAGCCTTTTGGCCATCTCCTCCTCCTTGGTTTTCTTTTTGGCTGCCTCTTTAGCCAACCAGGCGGACTCCTTGGCCCTCTTTCTGTCAAGACTCGGTGACGCCAAGATATCGGTTAAGTCCTGCAAACCATTATGGGGTGGCTAGGCTTCAACGTACTCTTGCATTGCGCCCTGCTGTTCCGTGCGTGCCACTAATTTGGATAGTGAGAGGAGCCTTGAGAGAATGCTGAGGGCGTCGGCTCGAGCGAAGGACTTTTAGGAATGGAGAGCGGACAAGGGGGTGCGAATCAATTGATATTCTGAGTGAAGAACTATCTACATACATCCCGCTACTTTTATAGTTAAGAAGCAAGATGTGGAACAGGGTGGCATAAAGAATGGAGACAATAAGGTATGAGGCAACCACATAGAGGCATTGTCCACAGTGATCAGAAATAGAATAAGGAATTTAAGCGGAATTAGAATAATAGAGTATGGCTGAAAATAAGATAATGAAATGGTGGGCGGGAATAGAACAATAGAGGATGGCCTAAGATAAAACAATGGCAATGGCCAGGACAATGAGTGGCCGTCATGTTGTTCGGGGAAAACGGGTTAAGGAGTGGATAGGGGGTGAAGGAACAATGAAAGGGGATGTACGAGAGGAGTGGTCCATACAATGTACCGGGTGTACCGAGCCGAGGCCGCGCGGTAGTGCGAGATGATGTGGTTAAGGGCCGGTTGGTCGGTATTCCCGAGTGAGTCGGTGCTTGGTGTTGCGGGCTTGACACTTTCAACCCTTTCTTTTCTTTCGGCCTCCTCCTTGGCCTCCTTCTTGGCGTTTTCTTTGGCCTCCTTTTTGGCTCTCTCAGCCTCCTCCTTAGCTTTCCTCTTGGCCTCCTCCTCACCCTTCCATTGCTTTTTGGCCTCCTCCTTGGCCTTGCATTTCTTGTCAGCTCAGACTTTCTCGAGCTTCTCTCAAGCCTCTCGCAATTGTCTTTCGAGGATGGCCTTGTCGTCTAAAATGGGGGTGGATGGTGGAGACATGGTTAAGTTGCTATGAACAAGGGTTCTCCCTTATATACCTTATCGCGATGCCTAATCACCTAATCTTCCTATGGTCACCTCCATTACCATTAGGCACCAGGACCTCGAGGCTCGGTCCTAACAGGGGGGCACTGTTATATCCGCAATATAACTCCGACATCCCGGACATCCGATACAGGGTGCTACGAATGAACCCTACTCCAAACCAGGTCCAAACCTACATTGCGACCTTCAAGTCCGACTAGCATCGATGACCTCAGACCTTGGACATCTTCCGTTTTTGTCGAACAATAGTCTTATTGTAACACCAGATGTATATTCTCTTGTACTCTGTTTTCGTTCATCTTATTGTTCTCTTGACTATTCCTAATTAGTTACAATAAGGATCGCATGTATAAATACCTCCAGACTTCTGTACTATACCTTAGTTCGAATATCGACTTGTATTCCCACTCACTCTTGAACTCTAAAAACTTATCTTCTCTGAACCTCCGAAATAAAGGACTGACGATCGAGGAGGGTGCAACATTAAAGTTGAAGCCAAGTCCTTACGACTCCAAACACACAACTCGGACCGACCTACGTCAGCTCAGACCTGACGCGAACTCAGACCATAACACTAAAGTCCCTTACTTGGGCTGGCACTCTTGGCACTCTCCCAGGTATCTCATCTGTTCTAAATTAGTAACATGCATGGAAAGTAAGGTGCAATGCACAAGTACATTGAAGCCAAGCCACTCCAATTGGTCTATGGGACTTGGCTGATTCTCGCCAATATCATGAAGTCGGCACTATTGCAATAGCACTCAGCCTACACATCATTGGCATTCCTGGTGCTTGACAGCTGGCCATTTAAGAGTGAATTAATTATTGTAATTAACTCTTACATAACAACACTCAAGCTCAAGGAAAAACCTTTTAAAACAAGTATATTTTGCCTATCTCTACATGGACACACAAGGAACAACAATTTATCAGTTAAAAGCTCAGGGGAGTAGAACCATTACTATATGTATTATCTCTGATATCTATTTTGTATTTTTATTTTGTTTATATTGTGTGATAACTGCGTGTATGTGGTTATATGGCCAGCATGTATCGAGGGTCTTTAGGCCCCAGTCCAGGAGGGTGGCACGCAGCTGGTAGAATATAGACTGTGGATACTCGACATGCAAGAATGTATGTGAATGAAGGATGTAGATATTGTGTACTACATCTGGAGATGGTATCCCGGTGTGTCTGGATGTTTGATAAGATGATTGAAATATATGGAGACTTGAAGCTTTGATTGTGTACACAGGCATCTAGCTTTTCAATCGGTCAAGAGACAAGTGAAGCTAGAACTGATCTATTTTTTTATATCTACCTAGTGTTATATGCAGATGAATCATAGTATGATGAAATAAACTCTTCCTAATGCAGCAGCTGTGGTCTCGATCCAGATGCAGGGTCACCACCCTGCTTTCTGATTGCCCTTCCATGTCATTGATCACACCCTTGTACTGAACTATGCTATACCATGAAATCTTCATCGTTCTCGGTGAGTATCTATGCCTGGATCCTATCCCAATCAGAACCCTTTCACATCTCATCATTTCCTCTCCTCAAATACTACGTATATGTGTCCCGGTGTGGTCATATGTCATCCTCCATCATGTAAGTCCATCCTTATATCCATCATAAATCTTTCCTCCACTAATCCTGCTCTACTCCTTTGCATCTCACCCTCTGATCCTGATCCTATGCCCCTCTTGGTCCTTCTGTATATGCATATATTGTGTCCAGTGTCGTCGTTCCTCCGTTCCAAGTCATAACATTGCATAAGTCATATCGGTGTTCTGTTTATGAATCGTTACTAATTGTCTTTGCATTTTGGATTCTTTTTCTTCATTTTCCTTGGCCATTCTGTCTGCATGTTCCTGCTTCTGGCCTCTTCTCTTCCTGCTCCTCTTCTATCTCCCCCATTCCTTCCACCCCTCATCACAACACAACTGGGCATCAATTACTTAATACATAAAAAAGGCACCAAACTCCTGGCTTAAGTTCCCAGTCCACAGTACGCAACAAATTCCTGGGCTTATATAATATTAATATTTTGTGACTTGACCAGTCACCAGAGTACCAGCTGTGGGAACATTTCTTTTCCTTTATTATTAGTGATTACAAGAATGACTCAGTGACTTCCACAGGCCTCTAGGGCCTTCCATCCCTTTCCATACTCTTCTACTAATTACAGGAAGGTCTTGCCTTATTAGCATGTGACATAATCAGCTTAGAATTAGTATAAATAAAGGCTATTTCTGTAGTGTAAAAGTATCTTAATCAATACTCTGATTCATAGGATTAACAGCAGCCAAGCACTTACAACAGTTGGTCTGAAGACCAGTCACCACCCTTTTGTTAACAGGTCCAAAAACCCATTGACAAATAGTGATTGGCACGGGTAACCCCCAGGTATATTATGTCTACCCATACCTGTACCTGCAAAAACCCATACCTGTGTGTTATGAGTATGGGTTTTCACGGGTACACTTATATAATTCGTGGGTATGCTTATGTAATCATACCCACAAAACCCACCTGTGGGTACAGGTTTGGGCCAGGTTGGAAATCCTGACCCTGACCCTTACCTGTACTACCCATACCCACTACCTGCATGGGTTTCCAATACCCATGCCAATCACTATTGACAAATGGAGGTTTAATCCAAAGAGTAAATCTCACCCTTCTACCAAAGTAGTAGGTTTCTTGGGATACCTAAGTCTTTGCTGCTGAAGTGGCAGACTCCCCAGAATATTAAAGGTACATCAAAAACAAACTACTAGGGCCCTTTTTATATATATATCAGAATACAAGTACAAAATGAGCAGTACTTGAAGTGTAATATTAGTGACAGAAAACAACAGAGAAACAAAGGAATGTATGGGGCCAACCATAGTACAATACCAGCATTTGTCCATGTGACTCTAAAAAACCCAGAGGAGAGTCAGCATTGAGATGTGCTCAAGCAGCATCACTTTCACAAAATTTCCTGCCCAGGTTCTTCTTCATATACTGCACGAATATTGTATTCTTTTATCAGTAGGACTGTGTCTACTCACATTCTGTCCCACTTGCTAAGCATGGCTTTTATGGGAGATATGCTAGGCCTCCGATCTATCAGCTAGACCAAGACAAGTGACCAGGGATCTGGCCAAAATATTCAGTTTGGAATGATGTGTGTGTTAAAAATACATGAATATAGCCTTGCAGGTTTATGGAATAATGACCAGAAGTGGGTTGTCCAGAAGGTCAATAGAGCTAGATGTGATTGAACTTGACAAACAAGGTTCTGGTGCTAGCATCACCTTTGCACACAGTCCTTACAATCTCACATGCACTCGTCTTTTGACCCACCTCACGTAGTCAACTTCAATCTCTAACATTTACATTTACATTTGAACATAACCCCCATGTCATCACCTGCAATTGTATCTACCTATACTGGAAGCAACATCTGTGAGCTTTGTGACCATGAATATGATATTTAATAGCCAACCACTGGTCATACTGTTCCAGATGTGCACGGTGAAGGGATTTTCCAGAATACCATTCGTAAGTGTGGTGTCACCTAATGACATTGCTTTCATACACAAGACAGTGTGGACATCTTGCTGGATTCTTTAGCATTACTCAACCCCACAAAGCACACATCCTAGAAACATGGTACAGCACGGAAGGTAATTGACCCCATGGGTGCATGAAAGACACGTGTGTACAGATATTAACCGATCTAGAAACCTGGGCACATGGTCCTTCAGCTCCAAATGTTTATTGGCTCAATGGCCAGCTCGGCACTGGAAAAACGACCATCGCTCACTCATTCTGCCAGAGTTTGGACATGCAGAAGATGCTTGGAGGCAGCTTCTTCTGTTCTCGCTCACGAATGCACCCCAGATCATCCCTACGATCACCACAATGCTTGCTAGATCTAATCTAAAGATCAAATCAGTCATCCATGACCTGCTTGTGAACAAACCTGATGTTGCCGATCTCAATGATCTGTTTGCGCAATTCCGGTCCCTGATCATTAATCCTGTCAAGATCCTTAATGAAGATGAAGAAGGGGTGTATTATGTTATCATGATAGATGCCATGGACAAATGCTCAGCATCTGGAATTGTATAAATGCTGATCAAAGCCATCTTCGACAGCATAATAGGCATCCCTCTGAAAATTTTAATTACAAGTCAACCTGAGACCTGGATCAGGAGGGCGTTTAATGTCATTGCACCTTCCCTCCTTCAAGAATTCACTCTTCACAAAGTTTCTGTAGAGGACAATGAAGAAAATGAGTTCAAAACATACTTACAAAATTCACTGTCTAAAATTGTGGATGATCGTAGATATTCACAACAAGCAGTTCCTTGGCCATCCCAACAGCAACTGATGAGGCTTGTTTCCCAATCAGATGGATCATTCATCTATGCTGCCACAGTGGTGCAGTACATCGGTGACATGAACGTGAATCCCAAAAAACATCTAATTGAGTTGACTGGTTTGGCATTGCCACTTGCTTCCTTGGACAGCTTCTACAGGCTGATTATGGTCTACACATTCCAGAATCTCAGCGACAAGGAAATAACAATGAGACGAGATGTACTTGCCACAGTAGTGTTTCTCCAATGCCCACTCTCGATTGCTAGCATTGCTTTCCTGTTAGAGATGACAGATAGGGAATGGCACGGGTCACCCATGCGTCAAATGTGGGTGACCCACACCCGACCCATGGGAAACCCAAACCCGTCAACCCATGGGTCGATGGGTGTTAGGTGTGCGCTGCACCCACATGTGTGCGGCACATACGGCACATACGGTGTGTACAATGCATACCGCACATGCGGCACATACGGCACATATGATGCATATGATGTATACAGCACGTTTGTCACGTTCATGGTGTCGCATGTGCGTACAGCACTTTCATCACGTTCGGGGCATCGTGTTCGTGTCAGCATGTGCGGGTATGCGTAAGTTGCGTTCGTGTTGGAGTTGATGTCCCGGGTTGGGCCTGGGTCACGGGTGCTCGAGGCTTGACCTGCACCCACACCCAAGGACACTCGACCCAGTGACCCATGCGGGTTGGCCTGACCCATGCATTTCCCTAATGACAGATGACGAGGTTGACATTGGATTGTCTCATTTTCATTCGGTAATCTATGTTCCTTCCACCAATAATGGGCATGTCACCATCTTTCACACCTTGTTTCAAGAGTTCATCGTCAACCCAAAATGTTGCAGTAGGAACAACATTGATGTTTCTGATACCCACAACAAACTTGGGCTCAAGTGTCTCCAGACATTGAACAAGTCTCTTTGGTATAACATTTGCAATTTACCTGATCTTGCTCTAGTTGCACAAGTTCATGAAATCTCTAATCCTGACCTTATTTATAAGGCACTCTTGCCTGTACTAGGCCTCTCATCTTGTAGATGCTTTTGCATTCCCACGTGCAGACACTTTACCCATTCTCAGTGAGCTTGGGACATTTGCAGATATACCCTTATTGCACTGGCTTGAGTGCCTCAGTATGTTTGGAAAGCTTGGATCTGCGCTGAAGTCTCTCAGTATGGTAAAAGAAGCCACCTCAGTTAGCACCCTATGTCCTCCCTGGCCACTTCCATCTCTTTCCCCCTGGGGAGCTGCAGATCTTCATCTTGCCAAGTAAGGACTGGAATCTCACTGAACCACCACTGAAATCTTGTTGGATTCCCCCCGAATACCATAATTTTGAAACATATGCCTTCTCTCCCTCTAAAGTGTGCTTTGGATATGTTTCAGGTCATGTTGTCATAGTTGATCTCAAACATGTACATCAGTAGCATACCATTGCACATCTAGGGTGGGTGTTATATGAGGTTTATGGAAGATTTGCAACTATAGCAGTGCTTTCTTTGTTGATTGCATCCTCATGGTCTAATAGTACCAACAATTAAGCTAGATGTAACATAGCATAACTGAACATATCCACAGATGGATCCTGAATAATTGTAAACTCATGCCCAGTGTTGGGGATCCGGGAATTCTCCAATATATTTCTACAAGACCTCTGAACCGGATCAGCATAAAAGATCCAAACCTCTCCTCTAAAGAAAGTCACCCATAAAATCAGTCCTAAAATGACTACCAAAAAAATATAATAAAATTTTGGCTGGCCATTTAAGAGTGAATTACTTATGGTAATTAACTCTTAAATAACAAACCCTCAAGTCCAAGGAAAACCCTCAAAATTCATCTATTCCTATTTCGACCCACAAGGAACCATAATTGGTTGTCTATCACTTAATACACAGAAAATGGCACCAAATTCCTGGGTCAAGTGCTCAAATCAACTTGTACAACAAATTCCTGGGCTTATATAATAGCCATTACACAAAGGTGAGCCCAGAAGCATGGCTCATATACTGCTAATATTTTGTGACCTGACCAGTCACAAAACTACAAGCCGTGGGAACATTTCTTTTCTTTTGTCATTAGTGACTACAAGGATGACACTGTGACTTCCAGGGGATTCCAGGACCTTCCATCCCTTTCCATAAGCTTCTCACTAATTTCTAGAAGGTCTTGCCTTATTTGAGAGTTACATAATCAGCTTAGAATTAGTATATATATAGACTAGTTCTGTAGCGTAAAAGCAATCAATCTTATCTTCACCCATAATCCGCCGGATTATCTAGTGCTGCCAGCACTCTCTTAAGTAGGTCACTGACCACTAAGACTTATCATCAGAGGTTTGTTTGCGGAATAGATCTTGACCCTCCTACGTGGTAGAAGGTTTCTTGGACAAAATATAAAAGGTACGCAAAAACATCATAAAAGAACTAAACTAGATTTTATAGGACATCTGTGGAAATAATCCTAGGCAAGGGTAGAATAATAGTTCACGAACATAAACTATTATTCCTACACGTAATTGACAAGTCACCTGCCAAGGCCCCCTCTAAACAATTCTTTTGGACATCAACCTGGACAGGCATTAGCTTGCTGTCGTCTTGTCGGAGAACTTGATTGAACTTTCTTCACACCAAAGTTTTGTCACAACTCTTGGGTTACCAGCTTACGGTTCCAAAACACCCAGGAGGCCATTTAAGCAAGCCCAGTGAGAACATGACCATTGTGTCAATATAATTTTGTAACACATCCTGTGGGGCTTGCACCTCCTGAATACAATCTCATGGGGTGCTATATTCTTACCCGTACCCACAATAACCCGCTACCCATTGCTAAGGGTATGGGTATTCTCAGGTATGGGTACGGGTAGGCACAAAATACCCGGGGGTTACCCATGCCAATCACTACTGCTATGTCAAATGACTATGCCATATCCTACCACAGAGAAGGACTGGTGCATGTAGGCTTTTAGGTATTAATTACTTAGAGCAAACCTACAGCATGACACTGCAGGTTAGGGCCCAGGTTTCAGGTGCTCTCAGCATGACTGTTAAGTCCGTGTGTCGGGCGCTTAGCTAGTACTTCCGAAGGGGCTATCCGGGTTAGCGTGGAGGTCCGTAACAAGGCTGAGGACCTGTAGGCGGAAGTCGGACGGACTATGGGCGGAGGCGGAGGCGCCGGGGACTTAGGGTTGGTCGCGGAATGGCTCAATCCGGTCACTAAGGTGTTCGAGGTCGAAGGGACTTGGCTTCAACTTATGTGTTGCGCCCTCCTCGATTGTCTGTCCCTAATTTCAGAAAGGAGATGGAAGTTTACCGGAAATGAATCGGAAACTGGTGGGAGACTAAATCGATATTGGTACTAGCGAACAGTCCAGTTGACTGGAAGACTATATACAAGCAACTATCCTTGTACTATCTTTGCCGGTCATAAAACAAGGAGAAAGGGAGTAAAAGGGGTCAATATAAAAGAGAAAACAAGGGAGTGAGGTACACGATGGTCCTGCGCGTCAGTTATCAAGGTAACAGAACCTTGACTTCGGAGTCTTCGGAGGTTCGGGATCACGGATCCTCGGAATGTATGTCGGACATCCGGGAATCGGTTATCCAGGCTTGGTCGGTCGGAAAGGTCTCGGAAACAATGTGAGTGGTTGTGGTGTTTAATGAGGGTTTGTTTGGCGGCATGGGCTATAACAATGACCCACACCCAAACCCAAGGATACCTGACCCAGTGTGCCATGTGGGTTGGTACCACCCATGCTATTCCCTAATTGATACACTGCCTAACTTAATATCTAGGTACTATATAAATTTAAGTACCAATCATATAGTCAAACAAGTCATATAATCAATCCAGAACACCTAGTCCAGTTTTAAAAATATTAATTAAGCCAAATTAAGAGAAACTGACCAATTACAAGATTATTCAATTGATATACTGCCCAATTTAATTCCTGAACAGGAAATGACTTTAATCAACCATAAAACTGTCAATACAAGCTATATGATCAATCTAGAATACATTGTATAAATTCGGAACATGTCCCAAGCCAAAGTCAAATAAATGATCATACACCATCTTTCACCAAGAAGATAAGGAGATATACTGCCCAATTTAATTTTTGAACACTACACAAATTTTATCAACAAACAAACAGTTAACAAAAGTCACACAATTGATCCAGAACACCTTGTATAATTTCAGGGACATCTATCAAGCAAAAATCAAATCAAATAATCATTAATCATTAATCACCAGGGCAATTAAATAATTCACTAACCAAATTGAATCCTGGCAACTATACAAAAATGACTCCAAAAATAAATGATGAATATGAGGTATCTAGACCACCTGTTAAGGGTTTGATATTCAGCCCAAACATGACTTCTCCTTATCCCTGGCAACCAGGACCTGATGGTTTTAGAGAGAGGGATGGGTTCTATTTATTATTATCTCTGATATCTGTCTTTGGTAGGAGTTTGAATTTGCCATTATATTTTGCAGTTGTGTGACTCTGTGACCTCAGCTCTTTTCCAAGAGACTGAGGTATGAGTTCAAGTTTATTCTCATATTACATACAATTGTTAACTATTCTTTTAGATAGTATTTCAGGTAGTAACTACTTCTAATATGAGCTCTTTTACAAGAGACTGAGATAGTATTTCAGTCCCTATATTATAACACCACCCTGTCTAATTTGAGGAGAAATGGTCAAATCTGTCAAGTGCACGTACCGAGTATCCAGTAATTCGGCAGTGCCAACCAAGTAAATTGGACTACGTCCACACCCCATGTCCAAGCCACATGCAAGTTACTTGGTATACCAGTTTTGGCTTGACACATCCACCATCCACATTCCTTACCCTCATCTCTCATTCACCTTACCTCAATCATCATCCATTAATCCCATCACATCCACTCCCCATTCTTCAATCTGCCTCACCTTGGGACTTCCTGTCCTTGTATTATCCTTAGCCATGGCCCCATTGCTTTATAGTCGATCACTTCCTATTGTCTTATCCTTGGCTATATTTGTATTATTTTATCTTTTATTGTTCTATCCCTGTTTACATTCCTTCATTCTAATTTTACTCATTGTAGACAATACCCACATGCTCTGCATACCTTATTGTTCCACATTCCTTATTCCACGTGTCGCTTCTTAAACCTATATAAGTAGGGCATGCATGTACATATTTCCTCATTCTGGGTATCGACTAGGCTTAGGCCCTTCTACCTTCTCATCCTCTGTTAAAGTCCTCTACTTGGGCTGGCATCATTGGCATCCTCCTGAGTACCCTGTCTGTTACAAATCAGTGGCATGCATAGAAGAGTAGGGCACAACGTATGAGTAAGTTGAAGCCAAAGCCACTACTCCCAGCCTGTAGGACTTGGCCATTCCCATCTGACATCTTGGCATTCCCAAAGCTTGACAAAATCAAAATGAATAAAAATACAATTACATACCATCAGTGACTATAACAATCAATTTATTCACTGCCATATGTGAATTTGAGATACTAGATGAAATTACTTGATGAATTAACACTTGATATGAGTTGTTTTATTATTTTATAATCCCCTATATAATTTCAGGGACATCTGTCAAGATAAAAATCAAATAAACCCATGAATCACTAGGTCAATCAAGTAATTAACTCTGGAGATAGAACAATAGATTATCACCCTGATGAGTCACTAAATCATGAGCCAGAATACAGTCATTAATACTCACCCAACTCCAAAGTGCCCAGTCATTAAGGTTAAGATCCAGACTACTGACATTACCAAAGTCAAATCTGGACTGACCCTTGTACACTGATCCAAACAGTATATAAGGAGGGTAAAAAGTTGGTATAATTACTTGACCATCTGATCACATTAACACCACTGTCTAAACACTACTTAACCAGTCTTAAGGCCTTGAAATAAGAGTCTAGTGGATTCTCTTTGATCTCACTATTTTTCTTTTATTTCTAACTCTGAGTTGTACAGTTACTTATTCATCATTTTCTGGCTCAAACCTCTTGTCTTGACTTGGTGGTCATTATCACCCATTTGCAAACTTCTGAAACTACTCAGTGACTTGGGATTCTGCTCCACAGGTGAGTGCACTGGTACAACTCTTTGTTATTCTACCTGTTTTTGTACCTGCTTTCATACCCCGGATGGTGGATTATTCTTGCATCATTGTTAAGTACATGTTACTGAGCATCGGTTCAGTCAGTTGTACCAGCTGAATGCTAAACATTTAATTCCACACACAGGTGACCAAGTCATTTTCAAGTTACTTAGTACGTCAGTCTCAGCTCAGTACATTCATCATTCACATTTTCCTTTATTCATCTTCTATTATTCCCACCCCATTATTCTTTTATGCCCTGTTCTGTTATCTCTTGGGATACTCCTATTTGTCAAGTACATGTACCAAGATTCTGGTAATTCAGCAGTGTCAACCAAGCAGTCAGACTACATCCAGGTACAAGTGCCCACATCACATGCAAGTCACTTGGTATGCCGGTCTTGGCTTAGCACATCCACCATCTACATTCCTTGCCCCCATCCCTCATCCACTCTACACCATTCACCTTCTATTAATCCTACCCCATCCACTCCTTATTCCTTGACCCACCTTACCTCGGGACATCCTATCCTTGTTTTATCCTCAGCCACAACCCTATTGTTTTATAGTCAGGCACTCCCTATTGTCCTATCCTTGGCCACATTCCTATTATTCTATTTCTATTATCCCATCCCCGTTTACATTCCTTCATTCTAATTTTACTTGTTGTGGACAAAATCCCCACATGCTCTGCATACCTTATTGTTCCACATTCCTTATTCTACATGTCACTTCTTAACCTATATAAGTAGGACATGCATGTACATACTTCCTCATTCTGGGTATTGACTAGGCTTAGGCCCCTTACCTCCTCTCTCCTCTGTAAAGTCCTCTACTTGGGCCAGCACTGTCAAGTCCACGTACCGAGACCCATCCGCCGGCAGTACCGACCGAGCAACCATCCTATATCCACGACTGTCAGGCACCGTACATACTGACAGGCCTCGGGAAAGCCGAAGGGGGTCGGACGGGTAAAGGCCAAGTCCTGCAGGCTAGAAGTAGTGGCATGGCTTCAACATGCTCGTGCGTTGCGCCCTACTTCCCATGCATGCCACCGATTTAGGACAGAGGGATACCTGGGAGAGTGCCGAGAATGTCGGCCCAGGTAAAGGACTTGGGACAGGAGAGGGGAGGACAAGAAGGCGTAAACCTAGTTGATTTCCAGAACGAAGAACCATCTACATACATTGGCTACTTATATAGGCTAATAAGTGAGATGTGGAACAGAGTGGCACAAGGAATGGAGAACAATAAGGTATGAAGTATCATGTGGAGGTATTGTCCACAATGATCAGGAATAGAATAAGGAATGTGGATAACAATAGAACAATAAAGTATGGCTGGGGACAAAAGAGTGAGTGAGAATAGAACAATCGGAGTGGCCGAACATAAAACAATAGAGAGTGGCTGAACATAAAACAATAGTGCCACTGCCAAGTGACAACAAAGAGTGAATGCCCTGAAGGTAAGCAGGCAAGGGGAAGGACAGGAAATAACAGAATGACAAAGGATAGAGGGGATGGGATGAGGAAAGTGAACCCAATAATGAACCGAATGTACCAGACCGAGACCATGTACTGGCGAGGGATGCCTTGTCACTGGTGTGTGGGACTAAAGGCAAGGGTTGTTCGGTCGGTACTACCGAGTGAACCAGAGCTTGGTATCCGGGGCTTGACAACAACCAAGTGTCCATGCCGCATTGTCAAGTACACGTACCGAGGCACCGGTAACTCGGTGGTACCGACTAAAATGCTCCATTAGTAACCAAGTACGAACCACTTGATGAGTTGTTCTCGGCTAGATACACATATCGGTCACATTCCTCATTCCCATCCCACACCTACTCCTCACCCCTCGGTCTGCCTCACCTCAGGACTTCCTGCCCTTGTGTTATCCTCGGATACAGCCCTTGTTTTATAATCAGGCATTTCCTATTGTCCTATCCTTGGGCACGTCCTATTATTCTGTCCTTTATTGTTCTATCCCCGCTTTGCATTCCTTGTTCTAATTTTATTCATTTGTGGACAATGACCACATGCTCTGCATACCTTATTGTCCCACATTCCTTATTCCACATGTTGCTTCTTAACCTATATATAAGTAGGACATGCATGTACATATTTCCTCATTCTGGGTATCGACTAGGCTTAGGCCCTTCTACCCCCTTCTCTTCTGTTAAGTCCTCGACTTGGGCCAGCATCATCAGCATCCCCCCGAGTATCTGTCTGTTGCAAATACAGTGGCATGCACGGCAAGTAGGGCACAATGCACAAGCACGTTGAAGCCAATGCCACTACTCTTGGCCTGCAGGACTTGGCCATAGTCTGCCCAACCTTTCGCCAACACCCCTCGGCAGTACCAAAGTCCATCAGTAACCGATGCTTGACAGTATACCCAGAATCAAACTACTTTCCGTGCACCCACAGTTTATGAATATGGTCTCACAAGACACCCTTTTAATGATCTTTCTATCTTGTTATTTGGAACCGGGTCTCCCGGTAGCCTTTCTAACTGTTTTGAATCAGGATCTGCTCATAGCTTCACCGGATCGTCTTACTCCTAGGAGGTTGTCCAACAAGACAGGTCCATGCCACAGCATTTCCAACCCAATACCAGTATAGATTTGGAAACCACCCAGTTCAGAAGAACTTCAGTTTTTCCGGCCGACTGGAAGGCAATGCCCCACCCTCGGCAATCTGTCCAGCATGCTTGATCAATCAGCATCAGCTCACAGACCATTTGAAAATTTGTTTATGATTATGACCTTTCCTGATCTAGTATTTCTTGCTAACAAGCACAGATACATCTACTAGATTTTCCATCCAGACAATCTCAGTCCACCCATCCGTCCATCATGTACTAGATCCGTTGGTCAGCAATATTCGGGCACAACTTGCTCACCCACTATAATCCATTGATTAACAGGGTATTGGGCAGTATTATAATCCGTCAAGCTACTAACGTTTTTAGGTGCATCCCGATGGCCTAGGTCCAGGCGGCATTTGCCACTGTTCCAAAAGCCTCACCCAGGATCCTGTTCCGTCGCTGGAAGCTTCACCAATAGCCCTAGTCAATGCAACTGCCTTGTGCATGCTTGTATACCAGAACGGCTGGCAAGTTTTTGGCTGGGACCTGTCGGCCAGCATTGTCATTTGGCACGCTCGGCCAAGGTCCCTTCCATCCGTCCCCATCCATTCCCATTGATTCACTCCGTATATGCAGCTATTATGCTTATACGACCCCCTTTTTCATCCTTCTCGGCTAGAGGCCAACACCTTTAGTAGACGGTGGGATGTCTACCTAAAAGGGGGGGGTAGCTACCAGCTAGAAACCTTTTCAAACTGCACAAACTCCCCTCCCAAAGACATC
>QLPI01015652.1:0-18792 GCA_003314275.1 Chroogomphus rutilus | reverse complement strand
AACCTCCAAACTTACCATAGAGAGCTTGAAATGAACCTTTTCCTATTTGACTTCTTATCTTTAGAAGACTCCAGACATTCTCGGACCCAGTTTAGTCAATCTTCAAATTTAACATCTAGTAAAAATCAATTCTCTAGTTGTTCTAATAATTAAAGGAACTATTGCTGGATAGTAATAATAGTAACAATTGAGCCAAGAACTATCAAGATCTAAAGCTTAGAAGGAATAGAAAATATCTGTCTAATAATACACCAACCAGACATATGCTATATAGCTCTAAAGGCTAATTTAAAATTAGTATACTAACCCTAGTGCTTCCTATATTAAGGTAGGCAATAAAGTCAAGACTTATAGTATTAGGAGATATCCTATTTCTATTTCTGCTTCAACCTCTAAGATCTCTATGCTAATATTGTAGCGGTTATGCGTAGTAGCTAAATACAGATGGACTCAGTAAACAGGCGGTTCACTGAGATATACTATTACTATACCTAAATACAGACGGACTACAATATAATTAGCGTCGTTGTATTTAGGCGTGCAAATGGAATACACACCTCACTGAACGGGCGGTTCACTGAGGGGCTACGTTCTAGTCATTCAGTATATATACGGTCCCAGTCAAACATGACCGGGACATCCATTCCTTGTTGCGTTCGGTGCTTACTCATCTTAGTTCCAACACCCCCCCTTAAGCAGAACGCATCCCAACCATCGCGTTCAGGTGTAGCACTTTGTGTCGGGGGAGGGCTTTCATAAACATGTCCACCGCCATATCGTCCGTCGGTACGTAGTCGACGTGAATCAGCCTCTCGTGTACAGCTGTTACATACCATTGCAATGGTTGGTGAATACATGTAACAAGTTGCTGTTTAAATAGTGCCCACAGACTAATGCCAGATAACCTGGCATAGTGGCCTTTTGGCCCAGTTGAAAGAACACATCACTGTGGGAATTTGTTGCCTTTTACAACAGCTTGGTATATAAAATGGTAGCGGATATCGATATGTTTCGTCCGAGGATGGTACTCGTCGTTCTTGGTAATGGAAATTGCAGAGACGTTGTCCAGATGGATGGTGATGGGTTTTCTGAGTGGTCGAGCAATTTCCGCGATGAACATTCGGATCCATAGCGCTTCCTTCACAGCGTGAGTTGCAGCGATATACTTGGCTTCAGTAGTTGATAGCGCAATAATGGGTTGCTTTTTTGAGCTCCAGGAGACGGCCCCTCCGTCGATCGTGAACACATATCCAGACACCGAGTGTCTGTGTTCCTGTGATGCCCAGTCTGCGTCCGAGAATGCTTTGAGTCCGTTCCATGTACCTCCAATGACAAGGCAGGTATTTTTTGTTCCCTTGAGGTAGCGAAAGACTCTTTTAACCGCCTCCCAGTGCGCTCTCCCTGGGTTTTGCATGCATTGCGCCAGGAAAGAGATGGCAAAAGCGATGTCCGGGCACGTGCCTAGTGCTGCATACATGAGGGATCCGATAGCCTCTCTGTAGGGCACGTTTCGCATCTCATCAAACTGGTGAGGGGTGGAAGGGGACTGGGACAGTGATAGTTTGTGGTCGGGGTCAAGTGGTGTGCTGAGCGGATTAGCGTCCTGTAAATTGAACCTTTCGAGTATTTTCTCGATGTATGCGTGTTGCAAAAATGAGATTGTACGCATCTCACGGTTCTGCTTCACCTCTATTCCCAATAGCCAGCTCAAATCCCCAAGGTCCTTAATTTTGAGAACGGTGCGCAATTTGTTCTTGAATGCGCAGATCACGAGCTTGGAGTTGTCAGCCATGGTGAGGTCATCGACATCTACAGCGATGATGAGAGCATCCTGGCTGGCATATCTGTGGAATACAGCGTGTTTGACTTCGCAACGTGTGAATCCAAACCTGTACATAATGCCACAGAGCATATTGTACCATTCCCTTCCCGACTGTTTAAGGCCGTAGATCGCGTGGTTGAGACGGCAATGTGACGTTCTTGTCCAGGGGCTTCATAGCCTTTGGCTTGGCGCATGTAGACCATCTCGGTAATCGGGGCATTGAGGTATGCACCATTGATGTCGGTCTGTTCGAGTTCCCAGTCGTTCCTGACTGCTATTGCGGCAATTATACAAATGGCGGAAAGTTTGGCAGTGGGAGAAAACATCTTGTTGTAGTCTATCCCTTCTGTTTGGGAAAAGCCTTGCGCAACGAGCCTGGTCTTGTTGGCTATAACATTACCGTTCGCATCGTGTTTGTAGCGGAAAACAAGTCTGCTACCAATGATGTTGGCACCGTCCGGGGGTTCTACGAGGTCCCACGTACGCAGCGTTGCGTGCTGGTCCAGCTCCCGCTTGATAGATGCATCCTATGCTGGCCAGTCTTTGCGTGAACGTGCATCGTCCAGGCTAACTAGGTCGACTCCCACGCTCTGGGTAGCCGCCGCCATCGCGTGTTCCAGCAAACGGTGCATCGCTCGTTCATCCGCCACGCTGACCTCCTCCATTTCCTCCAGGACCGCTAAGGCAACATTCCCGGTGGGGGCAGGCAGCCCCTTTGGATATATGGGGGCGTTTTCATGACCGGTGCTGCTGCCAGTGCCGTTGGCAATCCCGCACACGTACGCAGATGGCTTCCACATGCGGTGACCCCTGCCAAGTGGGTCTGCATCCACATCCGCATCCTTGAAATCTTCAAGCGGATCGATGCGCGTGTGACCTGGTGGGTCTGGTGGTAGTGGGGGTGGTCCTTGGCCATGATGGGTGCTGTTGCCGCCACCAATGCCAACGCCTTTGCTGCCATTGCCGTGATGTGAGGAGTGCCGCCAATGGCTCTACTGCCATGGGTGATCGACCCCCCCTCAGTTAGTGTGTCGGCGGGCATGACCAGGACCGGTGCGTCGAACGTCACGTTGTGTTCGATGGTGACACGACGCTTTCCGGGCCAGTAAACCCTATGGCCCTTGCTCTCGTCGCTGTACCCCATCCATCTCCCCTCATCTGCCTTGGAGTCAAGCTTGCCGGCGTACTCCTTGAGTATAAAAACCTTTGTGCCCCACTCAGGTAGGTCAGTTAGGTCGGGCTTCACGCCGTGTACAAGCTCATATGGTGTTTTGCCATCGAGCGCACGTGTGGAGGTTCGATTTTTGAGCCATACTGCATGTTGGACTGACTCGGTCCACAGGAACTTCGGTAGGCCGGCCATCAGGAGCATAGCCCGAGCGTGTTCCAATAGCATTCTATTCAGGCGCTCTGACATGCCGTTTTCCTGTGGCATGTCGTGTATGGTAAGACTCCGTACGGTTCCTTTTGATTTTAGGTACGCCGTGAACTCTTGTGAGAGATATTCCCCCCCACGGTCGGTTTGCAGGCGCTTCAACTTTACGCCGTGCTGGGTTTCGACCCATGCCTCATACTGCTTATAGCAGTTAAAGGCCTCCCATTTCCTTGCCATCGGAATCAGGTAAGTCCACCTGTTGTGGTCATCGATGAAGCTAACGAAATACTCTTTGCCATCGTAGCTCTGGGGGTTCGCCAGCCCCCACACGTCCGAATGGACCTTTTCACTGATTTTCACGGCCCGCGGTCCCTCTTGCATTTGTGGGACCGGCTTCCTGGTCGGTTTTGCTTGCGCGCAGGCTGTGCAAAAACTTGGCTCGCTCGACATGTCAAGGTCGAGGCCGGTTATGGTACCATCCCAGATGAGCTTCCGGGCAGTCTGTGGGGATATATGGCCTATATGCTGATGCAACTCATCCGTGGTGAGTTGTTTTCACGCTATGTTTGCCGGTGCTGCCACAGACTTATGCTCTACCTTGTAGAGCCCATTCGAGAGTGGGACCTGCCCAAGCAGCATCCCTCGCTTATCGCAAATCATGCACTTTTGGTCCTTTAATAGGACCAAGTACCCTGCAGCGTCGCAGCACGTCAACGAAATCAACGTGAATGCTAGATCGGGGCAATACAATACGTCTTTCAATGTGATGCGCATTGTAGTTTTTCCGTTCGGGATTCCGATTTTCATGCTGCCTATCCCGACAGCTTTAAACACGGTTTTGTCGGCGGCATTGATTGCACACGGCGCGATTTCCTTGAAGGTGACGAACCGGTGCCTGTCTGGTGACATGTGCCCTGATGCGCCCGAGTCATAGATGTCAACTTCCCGTCCCATCAGTGCACTCGTTCCCAGTGTGAGCGTGGGCCCAGTGAACGTCGTTGTGAAGGCAAACTCCTCGCCTTTGGTTACTGCGTTCGCTGAACTGCCTGCCTTCGTATCTTCATCCCTTTTATCTTTTTGGCTTTAGAGCGGCAGTCCACTCTCTTATGCCCCTTTTTCCCACAATTCCAACATTCCATGTCGGTTTTCGTGGTATTGGAGGTGCCTTTGCATCCCTGTGACTTCCCGTGCCCTTTCGCTGCAGTGAGAGCATTCTCACTCGCCTTCAGTTGGCGCTCCTCAATGGCGAGTTATTCAAACTCGTCGATTAATGTACTGACCACCTGATCCGGCTCCAGTTTCACCTTTGCGTACACCGCTGACATTGTAATCGCGTTGATGAGTGGGCAGTACGATTTGGGGAGTGATCCAAGGATGACGGTGACAAGGTCATTATCGGTGAGTCCGGCATTCATCCCAGCAAGCTGCTCTTGCATCTTCATGATCGCCTCCAGGTGCGTACAGACATTTGACTTGTCCTCGCACTTCATCTCGTACATCCAGCGCCGCATGTCGACCTTAATGGTGAGTGCTCTAGTTTCGTGTTTTGAGCATACGGCGTCCCATACATCCTTGGCTGTAGGGAGGTTGCGTATTTCAATGAGGAGGCTGTCGGGGACTGTGGTAAATATTTGGGCCATGATCGTGGCCTCCCGCTGATTGTGATCATCCCAGCATCTTTCCAAGTCGTCCAGGTCCTCCTCCTCCTTCACCATTAGCTTATGGCCCTTGGGATAGGTGGGGATCGGAGGGGGGATTCTCGCGGTCCCGTCCAGGTGACGTTTGGCACCACGAGTCATGGACAGGATGGCTAACATCTGACTTTTCCAGGTAACCCAGTTCGTGCCGTCCCTGGCCAGCTTTGGGACAACAAACGACTTGGAGGTGGGGGTTGACATAGTGGGCTCTGCGGGGCCCATAACCTGTAGCAGTTATGCACAGTAGCTAAATACAGACGGACTCAGTGAACGGGCAGTTCACTGAGATATACTATTACTATACCTAAATACAGACGGGCTACAATATAATTAGCGTCGTTGTATTTAGGCGTGCAAATGGAATATGCACCTCAGTGAACGGGCAGTTCACTGAGGGGCTACATTCTAGTCATTCAGTATATATACGGTCCCGGTCGAACATGACTGGGACATCCATTCCTTGTTGCGTTTGGTGCTTACTCATCTTAGTTCCAACAAATATGACAACTTCTATAACCTTCTAATTCTACACAAGCAATACCTATATCTTTTAGATCTATAATATGAGGATACTCTATTTTAGTTTTATTTGTTAGGATGTGAAATGGACATAGCCGTAATTCCTAATGTAATATCTCCCAGTATAGTAACAATCTATAATATAAAGTTTAGTTGTGGCACTTGTGGGCGTTTTTAGATAAGCTAATTGGTCAGCATTTATATAAGCCATTCCCACGATGCAAATTTTGAAATTTGACTACCGCCCGGTCATATGTGTAAGGGCAACCCTCTTTCGGAACTGATCTCGACTGCCGGAGGCTGGAACCAGCGGGACACCACCCAGCCCTGGACGTCCTCCTAGGCCTGACTATGGGACTCGAACCCAGAGCCTACCCACAGGCTTCTCAGATCTAAGCAGGGGAAATCCGAAGTTCAATTACAGCTACTACCTAAGTACATGTAGGGCTCTCACCTAAGCAGGGGAAATCCGAAGAGGAAAGTCTAAGGATCTCCACTGCTGGTGAACCTCTTTTATACCCTTTATGTAAGTGGTCTGTGCACTAGCTTATAAATCAACATAGGCGCCTATTCCTGGTTCCAGTCATCATACTAAGATCATTCCTATCTCCCGCTCGGTGGTCCCTTGGACTTGGATCTCCTAGCCTCGGAGTTGGTGGGAGTCCGAGTTAGGACCTCGGAGTTGGGAGGAGTCTTGAGACAGGACCTTGGAGTTAGGAGGAGTCCGAGATAGGACCTCGGACTTGTCGTCAGGACTCGGAGAGGGTCGTCCCTCCAGGTTCTAGTTACTCTGCTAAGGTCATTCCTATCTCTCGCTCGGTGGTCCCTTGGACTTGGATCTCCTAGCCTCGGAGTTGGTGGGAGTCCGAGTTAGGACCTCGGAGTTGGGGAGAGTCCGAGATAGGACCTCGGAGTTGGTGAGAGTCCAAGTTAGGACCTCGGAGTTGGTGGGAGTCCGAGATGGGACCTTGGACTTGTTTCAGGCTTCGGAGAGGGTCGTCCCCTGACAATATGACTGGTTCAACACTCGTGTCTCCCTTTCCTTCCCCCACCATCCGTCATTGCACCTCCCAAGATTCCCACGTGTGGGGCTATTGGGATGTGCAGTGCCCTGGTGTTGTATTGAGGAAAGACTTTGGCGTGTGCTGGGTGTACCCCATCTTTGTGTTGTGCACCCACCACACTCCAATGTCTTTCCTTCACCATCACGATGCAGTCTACACCCACACACCCCACCTCCTGACACCCCCACGTGTGGGGCTGTCTGGATGTGAGGTCTGCTAGTGTCACCGCATCGCCCATCGTGTCTGGACAATCCTTTTTTTCTTGACGCCCATGCTCCCTACACTACACTACATAGACCCTGGTCACATGCATTGGTGGGCTGCAGAGACTTGCCTGGGAATGCCCTAGGATGGTAGGGAGCTTGGGCTGTGTGCCAGTATCAGTGCACAACCAAAATATTAATTTTATAATTTGTGACGGAACCCTCCCTTCACAGGCCAACAATCCATTTCCTATGCTATGGTACGTAGACCCCGGTCATACGCATTATCCCCTGAGGTCTTTCCTCACCACGAATGATGCGGTGACACCAGCGCATGCATGTCCTACCTCCCACCATCGCCACATTCCCGACCACACCCACATACCGCACCTAGGGAAATGCACGGGTCAGGCCAACCTGCACGGGTCACCGGGTCGGGTGTCCTTGGGTGTGGGTGCAGGTCAAGCCGCGAGTACCCGTGACCCGGGCCCAACCCGGGGCGTCAATTTCGACATGAACGCGACGAACGCGCCGTACGTGCACGCGACACCACAAACGGGATGTACACAATGTATGCGCACGCGCCGCCACGTACGCGACGTATGCGCACGTGACGTATGCAACACCATATGTACATGCGCCGCCACGTACGCGATGTACGTGACGTATGCTCACATCCGTGACAAACGCGACGTACGCACGCGCCGTGACAAACGCGACATATGCAACGCCCATACGCACATGCGCCGCCACATACGTGACGTACGCGACATATTGCGTGCGGGTGCGGCGCGCACCCGAGACCCGTCGACCCGTGGGAAAAAACCCATGGGTTGACGGGTTCGGGTTTCCCATGGGTCAGGTGCGGGTCACCCACATTTGACCCGTGGGTGACCTGTGCCATTCCCTAACCGCACCTCCTGACACTCCCACATATGGGGCTGTCAGGACGTGTGGTATGCCGGTACACTGGCACCCGACATGACGTGGCAACACCTGAGCACCCTACCTCCCGATACTCCCCATGCATCGTAGAGGAAACATTTCGGCATGTGCTAGGTGCACCCCATCTTCGTGTTGTGCACCCACACACCAATGTCTTTCCTCCACCATGCACAATGTGGTCCACACCCAGACTTCGGCATGTGCTAGGTGCGCCACATGTTTGCATTCTGCACCCACTGCATGCCGATGTTCTTCCTCCACCATGCACGATGCAGTACACACTCGTGCACCCCACCTCCTGACATCCCCATGTGTAGGGCTGTTAGGATGTGTGGTGCGCTGGTGTTGCCACATCATACGTCGTGGAAGAATGACTTCTGCTAGGGCCTGACACACGCCATACTCACCAAGGGACTGTAGCATTTGCAGAAGGCACACAACCACCCCCATACATTGCACCTCCCAGGGACGTGCAGTGCCCTGGTGTCACTGCATCATGCATGGTAGAGGAAACACTTGGGTGTGTGCTGGGCCATTGTGCACCCACCACATGCCGACATCTTTCCTCCATCACACACGATGCGGTGGGACCTCAGCGTGCGGTAGGTGCATGATGCGAACATGTGCTGCACCCAGCACACACCGACCTCTTTCCTCCCACCATGGCCACACTCCTGACTACACGAATGACGCAGTGACACCAATGCACCCATAGACATTTTCAAGCAGCTATTATTAAGAATTGCATAATCTTGCTGGCAGTATGATAAATGGTCTATTCCAAATGTGAAGATGATGTAATTCCTTCATCATTGTTCCTGAATTAACTGGATTCTCCCTCTGCAGAGGTCAAAATGTCGTTCGAGGATCGTCCTGTTTTGTATCCATGCTAGCACAGTATAATCCAGTACACCACTGCAATCTTTCTATGCCACTTCTATTGTCATTACGATAGTATGTAGCCTCAACCTAACATATGCTGTAGCTAAAATTTTCCCTCGTTGAATTATTACCATTACCTGTGTTTTGAACTGCATGCTTCAGGGGAAATTCAACATGTTCATTAGTCTGTTCTTCAGTCAGAAATCAACTAAGATTCCCTTGTTCACTTCTATCTCATTTCCACCCTCAGTATTACAAAATTGAGGCCTAATGAATTCTGGTAGACATAACACACAAGTTGAAGCCAACAAACCTTGCCATTGTTACAACACTGGGAGATTTTACTAAGAACTATTACAACTATCTCCTTTCAGTCCTTAACATGAAGCAGAGCTGCAGACTGATATTGTGTTCTGCTAACCACTGGCCTGCATAGCAGTTACATGGCAAAAGCTCTCTTTAGGGGGGTTCAGGTTGGAGGTAGACTGCATAGTAAAAATTTTCACAAAGTCCATTGTAGGTACAGTATAGTAGACTTCCTTGATACAGGATACCTCCTTGATACAAATTGATTTTCCAAGATCTATTCTCATTCCAGTGATACAGTGTTTTTTACAAAGAATCTACTATATATAAGCAACATTTAAGCCAAACCACATAAGGTAGGGAGAAGAATTGCATTCAGGAGGAATTTATCTTCATCTAAAATTTACTCAATTTTGATACATATAATCTTAAATCAGTGATTGCTCACTTTTTCTGAGAGGTTTTGTCATAAGGTGTTCACATTAGGGAAGCTATTCATCTTCTATTGCTAATTACAAAAACTCCGAGTGGGATTTGACCTAAATTGATCTTAATCTGACCACAAAGATATTGGGGCTACCAAAGTGTGACATGCAACATGCTAATAATATAAAGAAATGGATGACCAATCACACCGGGCCGCAAATTCCACGCACGGAGAATTAGGTGTCACGCTTGTATCAAGGACCCCTACGCGTGACATTTTGACCTGTTGCACAAAAGAATTTACTCTGCTGCAACAACAGCTTTTTTACCCCCATAATATAGAGCAAAGATGTTCTCAAGACACTTCTTAACTGTTATATAATTTTTTTAAAATTTAATCTACAAAATTTTGAGCTAAAATTGAGCTTGACTGAAATCTGTATCAAGGAAGTCTACTATACTGTAGTAGTAAAATTTTCAAAGCCCATTGTGGGTGCCACCGCCACCGTCTTGGAATAAATCAAAACAATGGATGCTGCAGTTCCAAAAAAGGAAGTTTGTTGTCCGGGATATTGCAGAGATTATGAAGAATGTGACATATGAAATATTATTCATATATTATTTTGCCAAGAACTCCTGAAAACTGTACTTTCCAACATACAAGAGTTGCATACATTCCACGAGAAATATTCTGTTTTCCCATGAAAGTTTCATTAACAGGGTATTTTATATAATCAAGCTACATACATATTACAAAATTCACCATATGTTAAATTACACCAGTGTATTGCATTTACCTAAGTTAGCAATTGTTCCTTTTTCCGCGGTGTATATTTCTCCTTCAGTTCTGAGGACATGCCTGATAGTTCTTTGTTCTCCGTTGACGGGATACATGTTATTTCACATCCTTTGGTGAACGCAAAGCTTTCTATCTTGCGGCAGGCGTCCACCACATCGAAAGAGTTTCGCGAGGTTTGCCAAAATTTCTTACCCCGGTTTCGACTATGCCATGGCTTACACGTGGAGTAACAAGGGTATCCATGATCTGAGTTTTATCTTAGGAGTAGAAGCCTCCCGTGATGTTGAGGAGACCACCTTTCAAGGAGTAAGTTCCATGGCAGACCCATCTACTTTATCGCCTACTGTTTGTTCCTTAGACCACCCCCGTAGGAGCTACGTTCACGGGAAAGGCAATCGCTCCCAGAATAGGACTTACCCCCATATTACGGGCTGGATTGGGCATGACCGACGCTCTGCTTAGCCTGTTTCCATCCGCCCGTACCTACCACATAGGCCTTTTCAGGGAGAAAGTCAGTTTACAACCAGTTGAATGTATCTATGCTTTGGTCGCCTCTTAGCCTAGGAATGACTTACGTGTTCTTTTCGCCCTCTAGACTATTCGAAACTCCCGCCCAATCCTACAGTCGACTTGTGTTTTCTCCTTGACCCGTTGGTGGCAACTGGCGGAACAGCATGTGCTGCAATTAACATGATTTTGGATTGGGGCATACCCAGTAAGTTATTCTATTAAGCTCATTTGAGCAGTTTCCGGTTGACATAAATAGTGAGGAGCATTAAATTTCTCGTCATCCTCGCCTCGAAACCAGGACTGGAACGCATTCATGCAGAGTTTCCAGAAATTGAGGTACTGAACATATCGGGAATCTATTCTTGTTGCTTAATATTTCATGATAGGTATGGGTAGCCGGACTGGATGATATGCTCACCAAAGAGGGTCTCATCTGGCCAGGCTTAGGTGATACTGTACGTTTTCAACATCCAATTAATTCATTCATAATCTCAGTCATTTGCATCACAGGGAGATCGTTTGTTCCATACTGCCTAAAAACTTGGCTAGATGGTCAAGCATTCAATATTTCTCCCTTCTATGTAGAGTTTCCATATCCTGTGATAACCCTCTGCTCTCAAGTTGTCATAGAATACTATATGCAATAAATTGATGTATTTCCAGAGAACCATGGACGTTATCTATCTGCGTTTGTATTCACAAGGCTGTAGCACATCACGTTGTACTTGGAGTTCATTCCACTTCTTCAAATTAAGTGGAGGGCGAGGAATCTTCTGAAAGTCGAAAAGAGTGAAGTGCGTATTCGAGTCGTCCTACATGATTAAGTAATACGAGATGGTTAAATGAAAATACTTTTTATAGCAGACAAATCTTACCTTAGCTTTAAACTTGAAGCCAAGATTGGTTATGACAGCGATAAACTTGCTTAAATCTGTGAATCGACTGGTGACTTCCGCTATCTTGAGCTCACCCCTGTATTGAGAAATTAAAGTCATGCAAACCATATTGAGAGTCATAAATGTAAATTCACCCTAATCTTAAAACACGCCACGTTTCCCTTATACAACTCATCCAGTCCAGGCTCATGAGACTGAGCGCACAAACGCAAACATCAACGATCTGGCCTAGATTGTCGTCTGCCGAGTCCTCCATCCCTGGTAACGGAATCCTCTGGCACACATCCGCTTCTAGAACATATGCGCCATCTGAGACGAGATCAAATGATAAAACACAATAACCTCTGGGAACGAGTGTTCGAGCGAGTGTGGCGTCTCCGCAGCCTAGATCAACGATCACTGTTCCTCGTGGATAAGAAGATAGCACAGATATGTAGTGATTGACTGGGTTGCTCGGCCAATTACGGACTTGTTGCCGGAAACCTGCGTGGTACTTGAGAAATAAGGAGATCAGTGAAATAATTGAAGGGCTGCGAACCGAAATACCTCCTGGAAATGTTTTGGATCATCTTGCATTAGCTTGCGTCCATCAGCACTTTTACTAGTGTACAAAATTTCATTTATCCATCTATAAACTCTGGGTTAGAAAAAGAAGAACCGAGAGGAGGGATTTCACCTGAATCGTGCTCCGTCCAGGGAGCCCTTCATGTTGGCTTGCAAGGAGGTCAAACCAATGGATGACTCCATCGGTCGGCAAAGCATCTTATCATCAGTTGAGAGCGCATCACCGGAGCTGAAACGTCTGGGAGGTTGTGTGCCAAAGGTTTTTCGCTTCACTCTTTTTGATGGAGGTGGGTTGATGGTGTGAGAAGAGTCTCTATCCGATGACCTCAAATCTCCAACATGGCTCTTCGTTTGTATCCGTTTGATTCGTGGTTTCTTACTGGGTGATTTTCTCCCGAGGTCATCAGAAATATGAATCCCCACAGTACTTGTAACCTCAGCGCGTTCGCAGTTTCTTCGCTCTCTCCTCTGATCATTTCGCGACTGAATGTCACCTTTCTCCACCTGTCGCATCAATTTCTCAACATTCACTGTGGCGGATTGAACCTTGCCTGCGTCCTTGGCAGGTCTCTTTCGTTTTTTAGACGATTGGGACCCGGAGGCAACAATCCCGGTTTGTGAGGGGACGTCCCAGCCTTTGACTTCGAAAAGAGGCATGTTGCGCTGCCAAGTACGAGGACAGCACGTGACGTTGTCGATTTCTGCAATTGCGCCATAGATATGTACGACCGTCAGCTTACAAACTTTTGCTACTACCATTACCATAGTCATTGGATTACCTGACTGCGTGTCTTCATCAACTTCCAAAGTCTCCAATATGTCCTCAAAGTCAAAGCTCGTTGCCGATTTACTCGTCAATTTCGACAAGCAGTCCAATAATTCCAATGTTGCTGCTTGCTCGATCATCGAACGCATTGCTTCACGTTCGAGCTCCATTATCTTCTCTTATGATCTAGCAGAAGAGTCCGGATTCGGTACCTTAACGAGAGCATTGGCTGTGGCAGACTCCAAATCGGCCAAATTTATGGAACTTCAGACCCGCACTGGGGCAGGTTTGACTTTAGTTGGCAGGTTATCTGAGGGGACAAGCAAAGATGCACACAATGGACTGGCATTGACTGCATACACGACACCTGATGGCCTCGCACACATGGCTCCGGCTCTAGCCCTACTTCCAAAGCCCACTCTTTCCAGCCGACTCGTCATCCAGGTGCCAAACGTGACTCCTGTGGGACCCGATCTCATTCTTTCTCCAACATTATCCCCAATCTCCAATGTTCTCTTCTCTCTTCCAGCTTCGTTCGCTGTGATTTTATCTTCGACTCCGCATGAGGCCGTCAAACTTGCCTCTGTAGCATACCACCTTCCTCAAAACCATGTCGTTCATATTTTCGATCATTATAGTTCGGCACGGGAGGCCTCACATCTCGTGCTCCCTTCGCCGACATTTCGCCCTAACATGTCCGTCCATGACGCGTTTTCGGATCTTGGGTACAGTTTCTTCGACTACGCAGGCGACGACGAGGCACACACCGTCGTCGTATTTCTCAATGGCCCTCTCGCAACAGCAGCCAAAGCAGTTGCTTCTCAGATATCAGGGTTAGGAATATTGATCATCCGTGTCCTTCGGCCTTGGGATGAGGAAGCTTTTCGCAAGGCGCTCCCCTCAACGGTTAAAACCGTACATGTGATGGAGGACGTGCCCTCGGAAACTGCACAAGGAGGCTTATTTAGGGACATTTTTTCTTCCCTTTTTGATCCCGTTTCGTCAAGCTCCCCCACTGTCCAGACTCATCGGAACACTCCTCAAAGGACGCGGGAGTATCTCTCCTCTCCAAGCAGGTTCAAGTCTTTCTTCTGTCGTCTCCTTCCTCCTACCCTACAAAGTTCTCCCACTGTTCCCACTTTAGGTCTTCCCCAAACTTTGAAGAGACTATTGTTCATATCTACGAACAACAATAGTGCCTCCGGCCTTCCTCTATTTGTCACACGAGCCTTTCTCTCACGCTCCTCCATTAGGACACGTCATTTGCGCGATCATGACGCCTTTTCCAAACTTGGAGGTGTAACCGTCGATCGTGTGCTGCTGTCAACAAAGGGTGATCATGACGACCATATACCTGTTCCTTTTTTGCTTCCTTTAGATTCCTCCATTCCCGACAAGACCGAGGGTGAAGCAGATTTTGTTGGAATTCTTGATCAAACCCTTCTAAAATCACATTCCATTCTGAAATATGCACGACGTGGAGCCCCAGTGTTGATATTAACCAACTGGACATCTGAAGAGTTTTTAGCAACCGTCCCGCAAGAGACATTGGCACTCATTAAAGAGCATGACCTGCACATCTACATCCTCAATCCCAACGGAATCGCCTCTTACCTTCTCCCAAGTGCGGATAACTCTACACTCAATATCGTGGAGGTTGTATTGGCGTATCTTGCCTTTATGAGGCTATATGTAGGCAAGGAAGATAGCATTGGCAGAACGACCTTGGAACAGTTGGCGTATTCATCACTCGGCAGAGCCATTGAGGGTGTTGATGTAGGTATTATCTGTGCCAAAGCATGGGAGGCCCTCGAGTCTGTGACAATTCCCCTACCAGGATGGAACGTTGACAATCTTGATGTTCCTGCTGTCCCACTCAAAGAATTTGAGTTCAATACAGTGGAACATGTGGGTACTGTCATTACTCCTAACATTGACACACCAAGAGTCAGCGCTTGGCATGATGCGGTTAAACACATTATCTTCCGTGAAGCGTTCTCCCCTCCATCTCCAGCGGAAGAAGAGGCAGGTCAGCAGAACCCATCTCTCCGACCTGATCTCCCTGAACGCACATTCCTTGTGACGACGGCTGTTAACCGGCGTCTGACTCCAAAGGAATACGATCGGAACGTTTTCCATCTCGAATTTGATACCAAAGCTACAGGTCTCAAGTACGAGATTGGAGAAGCGCTAGGCATACATGGATGGAATGACACTGGGGACGTTCTCGAGTTTTGCGAGTGGTATGGCGTAGACCCTGAACAAGTTATTACCATTCCAGTCCAGGGCCGAGGAAACAGCAAGGAGAAACTCATGCATACCAGGACAGTTTTCCAAGCTCTTCAACAGCAGATTGACATCTTTGGTCGACCTCCAAAGTCGTTTTATGCCGCGCTTTCCGCTCATGCACGACTACGCCAGGAGCAGATGGCGCTGCATTTCATCTCATGTAGTGAAGGGTCTTCGACGTTCAAGAAATTGGCGGAGAAAGACACAGTGACGTTTGCAGACGTACTGAAGATGTACAAGAGCGCCCGGCCTTCCATCGCAGAGCTGTGTGAACTCGTTGGTGACATTAGTCCGAGACATTACAGCATTGCTAGCTCCCAAGCCGCTGTTGGCGACCGTGTGGATCTGCTGGTTGTCACCGTCGACTGGACAACACCGAACGGTGAGCGAGGTTAGGTTATTATTTTACTTTTGTTTTTTTGACACTGTCACACTCAGGCACGCCAAGATACGGGCAGTGCACGCGTTATTTAGCTGACTTGAAAATTGGACAGCAGGTTACTGTGTCTATCAAACCTAGCGTGATGAAGGCTTGTATCCAAAAAAATTATTCTACTCCCCATTTCTAATTATACAATTTAGTTGCCCTCCGATCCTATGCAGCCTATTATCATGGCAGGTCTTGGGACAGGGTAAATTGATTTTTCACTATCTAAGCCCACCTGTCTAACATGAAGTAGTGCCGCTCCCTTCCGAGCTTTCATCCAACATCGTGCCTGGCTCGCTGCACAGAACGTCCTTGTCGGACCACTTCTTTACTACTTCGGATCGCGCCACCGCTCTAAAGAGTACCTCTACGGCGAGGAAATAGAAGCGTTCATAGCAGATAAAGTGATCACACACAGCGGCCTCGCCTTCTCCCGTGACGGGAAGAACAAAGTCTATATTCAACACAAGATGAAAGAAGATGCTGAGATGCTGGTGCAGCACCTGAGCGCCGACAATGGCGTGTTTTATCTCTGCGGACCCACTTGGCCCGTCCCGGATGTGTATGAAGCCCTCGTTGGTGCGCTGATGCAATACGTCGGGAAGACCGCTGCAGAAGCCGCTGAGTATCTCGAAAGCCTGAAAGAGGAAGAACGCTACGTCTTAGAGGTGAGCTCTCTGTAGAGCCTGAACTAGCTCATATCACTGAATAAATAACGCAGGTCTATTGAGTTCCGCGACATTTTGAGTACATTCAGTTGATCTATAGAGAATAGAGATACAGTCTGTCCTTGAATTTATTTCTTAATGTGGTTCATCGCTCTCTGTTCGCGATTACTTCCCTCCTCTCGGTGCCAAACACAACCATAGACAGTACAGGGCCAGCATCAGTATCAGCCTGACAATGCCAATATTGACCCTAAACAAGATCTTGTCTGTATCCAAAAGATACCTGTGGCACACAGCTGAACGCGCTATCACAAGGGAGCTCAACAGGCTTGCGCTGTGCATACGCGTATCATCGGGATTCATGAGAACATTGTGTGGAGCAAGTGTAACCATTGGGGCGACATAGCCTAGCAAAATCTGTCCAAAGCACATGTTAGGAGAGATTCAAATTTGTCCATTCATGAAGCATATATATAATCCTTGACATCAGCATCAAGTCTGCAATCTTGTATACATATACATGATTGCAGACATTTTGGTGTTCCTACATACTTCCGTTTCAGGCCAGTCATTCCAAGAGACTAATTGTTCACGTCTTGCTGAAGTTTTGGAGGAGATACTCACCTGACATGAGGCTGTTACCTAGTGCATAAGCCATCTGGCAATGTGCAAAGTCCTAACAAGAACAATTTATCAAGAGCACACTGGATAGGCTGGGCTATCCACACTTGATCTTATTTGGACTGGATGCCATAAGCATTGCTATGTTGGGGGCAGGGTTAAGACACAAATCCATCTGTCAAAACATGAATCATATCAGGAAACTACCCACCTAAGGATGAGAACCGAACCTATGGTTGATGTCCCACGGCCATTCCGACCGACGGTACGATCAAAGGATCGCTCTGCCTCGTCCTTCCATGAAGAGATATTGAGACTCACATCAGCTTCGGGACGCATCGAGGCGACCTGAGTCAAGAGCACGGGGAGCAGTGTGATGCAGCCAGAAGGACTTTGCCCTGGTTATAGTGCTGTGGAAGAAATTATTGCGACAGTGGAGCTACTGGAGGCATTGGTGATAAAAAAAAAGAGAGTAGCGTTGGGAAGTGTCGTGGCCGTGTGATGCGGAGGGGTAAGTTTGTGTGGCTTGGGGCACGAGGGACTGGTAAGTGCCTTATCCTCCAGAGGCATTGAGAACAAAGTCGTAGAATCGTGTGGCGTGTGTAATGAGGGTCTGGGGATACGAAACAATGGTGAGGGATGCAGGGGGGTTTGAGAGTACGATAGGGAGCATGCGGCGAGGGCTCCATGAACTTCCCTTGGTGAATCAAATCCAGGGCTGGAAGAAATGCTAGGATACGACACCAATTATAGGGAGCGAAACATAACCTCGTGTCATTGATTTGAAATGATGGATAAGGCCCTGGTATATTTTAGTCTCCACCCCAATTATCTGTGTTCGATGCGCATATATTATGCTTTAGTCAGCAGGGTGGAGAGAAATTGAGTAGAACGTACCAATCCATTACTCGAAAGAAAAAAGTTTGAGGGTTTGGATGCGCCTAGCATGTAGCATCGGGGCGTGAGCGTGAGTGATTTTCGGAGACAAACTGCTCACATTAATGAGTCATTCCATGCCCCAGCTGATAGTTGCGTCTTGGTATGCGGTTTACTCGTAGCCTTGATTACCAGGTTTTGTTACATAGCACGGCATAAAAATTGCCCTGGAAGACTCACCAGTACCAAAATCCATTGCATCCCAGCAAATAGATATAAGGGTGAATGACTGAAAGTTCGGCAAAGGTGAGGGCAGTAGTTAATGTCTCGCGCAGGGCGTGGACTCACCAAACGAAATGTGCACTTTAGATAGTTTTGGTGGTCTTATGAGTGAATATCAGAAGTGCAAAACAGAAAACAGAGTAGGTACTCAATGCATTAAGGTTTCTCCATGGTACCTGATTGGTTGAAGGAAGCTCTCCACTTCACTGTGCATCATAAAAGTAGAGAGCATCGAGGAAGGTAGACCATGAACGTTAGGTTTCTTGGAGGGGAGGTAATTGTACCAGACGATGAGTTTGGAAGGAAGTGGTTTTGCGTGGGCGAGGAGAATGGAAGGGTGATATATGGCGGTTCAAGAGCTCAAGCATTTACAATGTTTTTCTTTATGAATAATAAAATAATAAAAATACAAACTTATACCTAAAAAAAACAATTACGTCCCATATCCAAACGCGTAGTGTGACACTGCCATGTGACAAATCGTGTCTTTAAGTAACAATCATATCTCTTTGTTCATACACTTTCGAAGGATAATTCGGGAATGAGTCATGACTGTAATCCGAGTTTCCAGCACTTATCTGTAAGTCGGTTGTACCCGCTGTGGCAGACATGAATTAATTTCCCTTTGCATGAAAATGAAAGATTATAACTGCAGCACTTGGAACTTTGACAATCATTGCATAGCCTTTGCTTCTATTTGTCACACTTTTTCACTCCACCTGTCTCAACTTCCAGACCTAAAAACACACTTCCAGACCCTACCACCGTTCGGCACTTCCATATGTGGCGGTCTTTCTTTGTGCTAGACTATGTGCGACTGAACAGGAATGAAGCTGCGTGGGCTGGGACCTCTCA
>QLPI01015650.1:0-12014 GCA_003314275.1 Chroogomphus rutilus | reverse complement strand
AATTATGAGAAAAAAAAAGAAAAAAGAATAAGAAAATGAGAGAACGACGTGTTGAAGAAAGACTAGGCAAGGAAATAATGCACGCACCAATCAGCTGCTGCCACGAGGTCGGAGTCACAGGGATAAAAGGAGCTGTCACAGGTTGCCATGAGGATATGCCTCTTACCCTTTGCCCTGTTGACCCAGTCAGGTCTTGTGCGACGGAGGGCCCCCAGTAGTTCGAGGCGACCTGGCCTCGATGAGGTAGGGCATCTTCTTGATGCGCCTGTGACTGCAGCTGGGACTGCACATGCGCCGACGCCTGCAAGTGCGAATGCACAACGACCTGCATGTGCGTTTGGGGTTGTGGAGACTCTGACTGTATGTTCGACGCACCTGCAAGTGTCCTTGCTCATCGTGGCCCTGACCCTCCGCTACTTGAGCATCCTCTCCATTGGTGTTGGTGTTCTGGAATGCGGCTTCCAAAACACCTGGTTCCATTCCTTGCTGCCTCGGCTGCGATGCGTACACATCGACGCCGAATGCATATTGGAATTGGTACTGGTGTTGGATACCGTTCAGTTCAGAGTAGCCTCCACCACAACTCTCGTCACTCACATTAGAACCATAACACGTTTGAGAGAACCTGCCAACGTCCTGGGGGTTGTGGGTATAGTCGGATGGTGCTTCGTCCTGTGTGGAGATCTCCTCGGGCACTTGCTCTACGTGGGACGGTTCATGCTCTTCGGGCAGCACCAGAGGTCCAGCGGTGACCTCTGGTGACTGATAGAGTGTGTCCGTCCCACCCTGTGCATTGTCTAGAATATTCAATAGAAATTAATACACATAATAAACAAAGGTTTTTCGAGAAACAGAATGTTAAAAATAAATTTAACATTCTGCTTCTCGTAATAATAAAAGACTAGACAACAAGGGATGACATGGATATGAACATGAACATCGCCAAAGGAACATAGGCGAGCACGATACGAAGAGTGACAATGCTGATCAAGAGTGCAAAACGACGTACCCTGAGGGATATCAACACGGTCTACGTACGTCCTCCACGTTGCCGCAGTTGGAGGGGCGGCGATGTTTGCATCCTGGGCACCATCTAGAATATTAAAATAGAAGTTAATGCACATAATAAACAAAGGCTCTTGGAGGAAGAGAATGTTAAATAATAAAAGACTAGACAACAAGGGACATCATCGACATCGACACCGCCAAACGAGGCATAGGCGATCACGACACGATACGATACGATACGATACGAGGAAGCGAACAAATTCTTTCTAATCAAAGAAAAACAGAACCCGAACCAGAACCAGAACCAGAACACGACGTACGCAGCGGGGTATCAACACGGTCCACGTACGGGCCCCACATTTCCGCCGTTGGAGAGGGGGCGAAGTTTGCCTCAGTGGGAACCGAAGGGAATACGGCTCCAGCGGGGACCTGAGGTGGGTATACTACTCCAACGGCGACGGAAAGTGGGAATACGGCTCCAGCGGGGACCTGAGGTGGGAATACGTCTCCAGCGGGGACCTGAGTTGGGAATACGTCTCCAGCGGGGACCGGAAGTGGGAATACGTCTCCAGCGGGGACCGGAAGTGGGAATACGTCTCCAGCAGGGATCAAAGGTGTGAATATGACTCCGGAGGGGCCCGCAGGGTAGGCAGGTACATAGTCGGGTTGATAGATGCAGGTGCCGTCGCAGGCTGAGTTACCGCAGTAGAGGCAAGACATGTTGAACGTGGGGGGGTGTACGAAGTCGGGGGTGGTGAACGTAGTCGAGGGGGGCGGACGAAGCAGCAAAGGGCTGATGAAGCGATGAGGGGATGAAGTAGTGTGAGTGGGGAAGATGAAGAACGGGACAGACCTGAGAAGGGGGGAGGGTTTAAATAAGTGAAAAGAAGAGTTAGCTTACTGCCGATGATTACATGATTACATATCACAAAAAAAAACTCCGACATTGAACGGTGTGGGCACGGGACCAATGTCATGTCAGCGCATACTCCCAAATGCATATACCGGGTAACGAAAGCAGATTGATAGAGAAGGTTTTCGGGGGTTGCGGAGCGTGAAATGCGACATAATTTGCATCTTGCATCAAACAGGCAATTTCTTTTTTCGAACGCACACACTTCGCTTCTGAGGCCTGACGTGTGTTTGTATCTGTGTATGTGTGTGTCCTGAAATCCAAATTGTTATCAAGATTATCAAGATTAAGATCAGTAGCTT
Source organism: Chroogomphus rutilus (assembly GCA_003314275.1). NCBI lineage: Eukaryota > Fungi > Basidiomycota > Agaricomycetes > Boletales > Gomphidiaceae > Chroogomphus > Chroogomphus rutilus. The sequence goes on along the minus strand of QLPI01015650.1, from coordinate 9,791 downwards.
CCATTTCTAGATCCCACACACATCCCCGCGGACCCCCTGTGGCAAGCGTGTGTGTGTGGCCCCGTGACATGGTGTTGGGCTAATAAGATCTCGCTACCAATACCTCGGCAAGATTCGCGCTCTGTTACTTCGCACAAGCCTCATGATCCCCGAGGCCACACTCTCATTACACCTCTAAAAGGATAACACCCGCCCCGAAACCGGGAGCTCTCAAACGCGGAAATTAAGGTGAAATTCAACAAGGCACGACACGCTGAACTAACAATCCCCCCCTTCCCCTCCCTCCTTAGTTACCGAACCGATTGACAACTGGGCGCTATCTCACCATCGAATCTGTCCCTTTACTGCTAAACTGCATGCAAACAAGCTATGTGGTCTCGCGAAAGCAGCGAGTCACTCCCATTCCCACGCCACCTCGCTTCTGACACAAGTAGCGATGCTCCTTCGAACCTGCTAGTGCTCATGTTCACAGGATCTACTAAGCTAAGCATATTACGGTGAGGGTGACCATATTACTGAGCGGGCGTACATTCCACTGGAATGCTTCGGATAACCCTCTGGACGGGGTCTAGACAAGTCACGAGGTGATGCGCCACCTCAACGTGGTGCAAGAAGCCACCCCACTTGAATTGAGACATGATTTGACAGTGCTTCGACGCAAGAAGCCTGTCCCGAAGCAGAACAGGTCGGTTCTAGAACAACGGCTCGGAATATTGCGCAAATTAACATGATGCGCATGTTTTTGCTTTTGGTTACTGATATGTAGGCCTGGGTGGCAGAGATCGAGATGTGGAGATTCACGTGGGTAAATGAACCTAGAGCGGGGAGAGAGAGAGAATGGTCGAGGGGCTGATTATGGACAAGTTCTCCCAGCGAGAATCAGTAGCAAGAGAAGGAGGCGCAAAGACAGCAGCACACAAGGGGGAGAAGAATCACGGTGGCACGGTGGCACGGGAGAAGATCTGGGATGAGTATGGAAACCAACAAATAAGACACCAAAACAGAGTAAAACAAAGAAGCAAGCGAATGCCGATAGATACCGGCCAACGTAAAATAAATAAATAAATAAACTCACATAACCAGCCGGGAACTTGGGCGAACCTAAACACATCACATTTCCAACATGACTTCCGCTGTCAGCGCAAGCTTAAGTTGTGGCACGGACGGCGTTTCATCAGCGCCGGGTGTGGCCTCGCTAATGAATTCCATAGTAAAAAGATGTCGCTTTGCATGGTGGTAGGCTATCGGAAAGAATCGTACCTCAATACACATCGCGGTTCTTGACACTTTCAGCACTCGGCGCCTAAACCTGATTACTAACACCAAGTCTTGATTGGCATTAGCTTAGCATCCGCCATTCAAGCGGTGGCATATCCAACAAAATAATATATCAGCAGACACAACCTTTTCATTGGTCCAATGTACAGAGTCGGCTCCGAAAGAAAGGGAACGCGGGAGGGAATGAATATGGCAGGTGGGAAATACAAGACCCAAAAGGCAGCACAATCATACCGACCTGCCTCTCGAACCACAACCCAAAAACGCCAAACCATAAAGAAAAAGGGTATCCTAGGAGATCCTAAACACGACCCAACCAACAATACAATCGGATAGTCAGCATCGACTCGTAAAAAACTCATGCTCATCAGAAGCATTAACTCCATACCGTACAAACAAACAAACAAACAAAGAGAGCCCCAACATTCGGGTACCAGAAAGAGCAGTAAACAATAATTTAATTTACCAAAAAAATTTACCATCTCACCCATCGACATCGCTTACATCCTTTCGTCCTATCTCTCCGACCTTTCCGTGACACAAACACGTGTGCCATATGGTTCTCCACTAATTTACGGTTACGGCCCACTAAATTTACGGCACTACTGTATACCCACGTCCTACGCCTCACAAGCTGTCGCTCAGGTTCCCTGATTTAGGGCCCCCACTAATTTACGGCACCGCAGGACTGTATACCCACGCCCTACTCCTCAGAAGCTGTCGCTCAGGTTCCCTCCACCCCTTTGGGGACCTGAGCGCACCACCACCCTCATCTCATCATCACCCATGCTTCCATAACCGAACCGCTTTATGTGACGTGGTCCCTGCATTTGATTTTGTTGTATTCGGATAACCGGACGCAAATGCCGTAAAAAAAAAAGTTGCAAATGGGGGGAAGGAAGCAGAATGCCATTGGCACACACACACCAAAGCTGGTAGCAACCTGCGCGAGACACCAAAGTAGCAACCTGCTCGCGCCGATTATCCGTAGCAAGCCTCTAGACTCTAAAAATGCTTACTTATGACTATCGTGTAAGATCGATGTCAAGACTCTACAATGCTTACTCGTGACTATCGTGTAAGATCGGTATCAAGACTCTACAATGCTCATGTTTAAATTGTGACTATCGTGTCAGATCGTATCATCCTTCCGTGAACCAGCAGTGCCTTCATGTCAAAGGGATGGAATGGAAGGTCCAGAAGCAATGGCGCTGAGGTGCGAAGCAATGTGGCTCAGGTGCGACTTTCGAAGGGAAGGAGGGGAGAGGGCCAAGTGTGTAGAACCGCGTGGAGTATTCCATTTTTCTGGGATGTCGAAAAATATGTGCGAGCAAAAAAGGTCTTTCTGAGAAATGGGGCTGGGCCACACACCCTCAGGATCTTATCCGATTACATTCCCGTTGTATGGGCCTGCCTAGAACCTCCTCCTTCCTAGAACTTCCTCTTTCCTGGAACTTCCTCCTGCCTAGAACTTCCTCCTGCCTAGAACTTCCTGTTCACCTTCTACTGCGGATGCAGGTGCAGGTGGCAGGGTGCAGGTGCATTGAAGCAGGTGCGAGAGGATATGGGGAAGGACGGGGTTTCATCACGCGCTCCCCCTATCTATCTTCACTCGAGGGGAAGAAGCTGCAATAAGTCTGAGGGCAGAAGATAATGCGAAGATCGGGCGTGTAATGTATACATGTAGACTAGAAGGAACGACAGGATGGGTGTGTGTGTGTGTATGGCCCAGTCCAGGGGGCCAGGACGACTCAGGACCACGACTGAAATGGTTCCAGCAGCTCATGGTTGTCTATGAGCCGCTGACGACGGAGGGCTCCGGTACAGGGTACAGGAGTGTTGGTGTGTGTCTGTGTGTGTGGGAACATGTAGAGAACCCAAAGTCGATGAGGGCAGAGACGATTCCAGGGATGCTTCTCCGAATCGCGTCAGGTGCTCATAGTTCTCATAGTTGTCTAGGAGCCGTCTCCATCTTCTGCCGACAATGGAACTGCGGGGGGAAGGGGAGGAGAAGGGAGGTGTGCACGGTGGCAGTAAGGGCCATATCCATCATAGTCCATCGTCCACCTCCCATTGCATCGCAATGCACTCATCCCGAACCTAAACAGAAGAACGAGAACGCAAACGCAAACCCGGTGGAAATTCACGACACCCCCCCCACCTGCATGTCTTCGTATAAGATATAAGATAGGCATCGCCAAGAATGGAGAGGATCGGAGCAAAGTTGCGAAAGATCGCCCTGGGTGAATTGTTTCTCGTGGGTGGGTAAGACTTGATTCTTACTTGCAGGGAAGAAGGCGGATGAAAGAACCGGTGCGCTAATATGAGCCGCAGATGCAGACGAGGCTGAACATGAACCAAGGACATGAACCAAGGCGGCGACGACGACCAGTACGAACGGTACAGGAAGATGATGTAGTGCAAGAGTCGCTGCCACTGCGCCCACAGACGTGCGAGGCAGACATAACGAATGATGACATCCCCCCGTGGTCGCGCCCATCCCCACATCCCCATACGCGCACTACATCACACCGAGCTGATTATCGCATCCCTCCTAAAGAGCTACCACATCACCACCGACCGCCTTAAACACACACGCACAAGTCCGACCCACGATGAGGGCTGCGGACAAAAAAAGTACGAACGTCTCCGCCCCTCCCCCCATCCCGTAAAACACGGCCTTTTGCTGGAGCTCTATCTCCAACTTCACCCGCCCGCTGCCGCGGCGCATGACACGCGGATCCTGCACGATGTTGTTTTTTTGTCAATGAAGGCGCCGAACCTGTACGATTACGGTTTGGCGATGTAGATCAACGGTTAATCGGTAGGTGGGTATGTACACTAGATACGGTGCTCGGGGTGCCTATTTATGCTGATGAGATCCCGTACGATCTGGGTGTTCTTCGCCGATTGTAGTTGGTCTGTACAGGACATCGTGCTAATGGTACACAATGACCGTGGTCAGTGCTCGGCGTCCCATGTCGACGACCCCTGGTCTTCATCATTGTGGGAGTTTGTTTGCACCTCTGCGTGAAGTTTGAGTGCACGGACGGGTCTACAACAAACATTAGTTGGTCTGATGAACGAATGATGACATATAATGGCAAAAATAGGAAGAATAGAATAAGAGGGATGAATGAGATAAACGTTCCGCAAAATGCTGATATTGAAGAAAAATATCTCTACAAATTGTGGCAGGCGAACATTGGAAATAATGAAGAAATGGAGATATAGGTATGTGGATGGCATGATGAATACAAAGAAGCCATTTGAAGGGATGGAAGAGGCAAGCAAAGGAAAGTGAATATGTTGTTAGAATGAGCACGAAAAAGACGTCGATACATAAGATCAAATCAACGACTCCCTCCTCATGAAGTAAGAATCCCAAAGATAATAAATCATTCCAAAAAAAAAGCAAGTTTTTGAACAGTACAATATGCAGTACATACCATATATGACATCCCGCTACAGTTCCCCTCTCCCCAGCTCCACCATTTCAACCCTGGTTGTTATACGCATACAACCCCCTGACGAGCCTTAAATACTAAACTTCTCTCGCCGCCCCTCCGTCCTTGTGTCCTTGTGTACTCTCAAACTTGCGAGTCTGATACCCCCCCATGCATGCGCCAGACGCCGGTACCCGTGCTGCTGCCAGTGTATCTCCCAAATCCAAATCTGAGTCACTGACCCGTGCTCGCTCCACGTGCAAAGTGGCGATGAAATCATCTCGTGGGCTGTGCCCATTAAAGCCAGCAGAATCGATGCGCAATTGCGCTACACAGACGGACAGTATGGTGTAATGTCTGCAGTTTAGCTAAACACTGGCTTCTTGAGTGAGAGGGAGGCGCTGGCAGTAAAAAAAACGTACCGAATATGATAATTAATACCGAGCCCCGAGCTCTAGACCTGCGCGCGAAGTATATATATCAACTCTGGCGCATGCTTGCTTGTGCAGGATTTTCCTTGGGATTTCCTTGTCCTTCGCCCGCCATGAGAGCTGAAACGCCAAACGTCGCGACAGGATACAATTTATCGACAGAGGCGTGTGTGTGTGTGTGTCCGTGGTATCCGCAACCACATCCAGGTCTCCAACCAACGCGGACGCGGGCGCGCGAGCGTGTCGCGTATGCCCAGGGTGAGGGTGTGACGGCAAAGCTGCTAGAACAAGAGTGTGAGCGTGAGTGAGACCGGTATGTGATGCTATCTTCACCTAACGCACATGGAAGCCCAGACACGTAATGTCATGGCTTGCGAGATGCAAGTCGCTCCGGCACTCCCGCCCCCTTGCATAGCAGCATAGCAGAGGGGAAAGGTAAAGGCTCGGCACCATGCACGAATCCGGGGAAGAGACTCGATTGAGAACAAGAGATTTCGAAAGGGCGTGGATGCGTATGGGGCCTCCTCCCCATTAGGATGGTTCAGGACATTGTTGTTACTGGCCCAGCCTGGTATTGAAGTTTCCAGTGCTCGTCCTTGGTGTCGTTGTGAATCATGCTTGAGTAATAATTAATCAGCAATGTACAGAATAACAAAGGAATAAAAAAAAATCAGAGCAGAAGAGAAGGTTATCAAAATCAAGGGAAGGAAGAGGCAAGCAAAGGAAAGTGAATATGTTGTTGGAATGAGCACGAAAAAGACGTCGATACATAAGATCAAATCAACGACTCCCTCTTCATGAAGTAAGAATCCCAAAGATAATAAATCATTCAACGACCCTCCAAAAAAAGCAAATTTTTAAAAAAGTACAATATGCAGTACATACCATATATGACATCCCGCTACAGCTCCCCCTCTCCCCAGCTCCACCATTTCAACCCCGGTTGTTATACGCATACAACCCCCTGACGAGCCTTAAATACTAAACTTCTCTCGCCGCCCCTCCGTCCTTGTGCCCTTGTGTCCTCTCAAACTTGCGAGCCTGATACCCCCCATGCATGCGCCAGACGCCGGTACTCGCGCTGCTGCCAGTGTATCTCCCAAATCCAACTCTGAGAGACTGACCCCTGCTCGCTCCACGTGCAAAGTGGCGATGAAATACTCTCGTGGGCTGTGCCCATTAAGACCAGCAGAATGGATGCGCAATTGCGCTACACAGACAGACAGTATGGTGTAATGTCTGCAGTTTAGCTAAACACTGGCTTCTTGAGTGAGAGCGGGGTGCTGGCAGTAAACAAAACGTACCGATTATGATAATTAGTACCGAGCCCCGAGCTCTAGACCTGGGCGCAAAGTATATATATCAACTCTGGCGCATGCCTGCTTGTGCAGGATTTTCCTTGGGATTTCCTTGTCCTTCGCCCGCCATGAGTGCTGAAACGCCAAACGTCGCGATAGGATGCAATTTATCGACAGAGGCGTGTGTGTGTGTGTGTCCGTGGTACCCGCAACCACATCCAGGTCTCCAACCAACGCGGACGCGGGCGCGGGCGGGTCGCGCATGCCCAGGGTGAGGGTGTGACGGCAAATCTGCTAGAACATGAGTGTGAGCGTGAGTGAGACCGGTGTGCGATGCTATCTTCACCTGACGCACATGGAAGCCCAGACGCGTAATGTCATGGCTTGTGAGATGCAAGTCGCTCCGGCACTCCTACCCCCTTGCATAGCAGCATAGCAGAGGGGAAAGGCGAAGGCTCGGCACCATGCACGAATCCGGGGCAGAGACTCGATCGAGAGCACGAGATTTAGAAAGGGCGTGGATGGGTATGGGGCCTCCTCCCCATTAGGATGGTTCAGGACAATGATGCTACTGGCCCAGCCTGGTATTGAAGTTTCCAATGATCGTCCTTCGTGTCGTCGTGAATCATGCTTGAGTAATAATTAATCAGCAATGAACAGAATAACAAAGGAATAAAAAAAAATCATAGCAGAATAGATGGTTATCAAATTCAAGGAATAACCAAGTGAAAAGAAGGGGGGAACAAGGGGAACAGGAAACGAAGAAAAAAACAACGCTCACCTAGTGAGTCTTCGAGGGCTGAAAGCAGGGGTGTGCGATTGTGGGTGCCGGCTTTGGAGTGTGGGTGAAGGCAACAAATGGATAAAATCGAAAATCAGAAGATCTATTCAGATTCGACGAGCCATCCGCCGGACCGACGACGCTCGACCCACGAACCTGCCCTGAGATCACTCTTACAAGTGATCTGAACGATCGCCTGTAATCTCAACTATCTCGAAATATATTTTCGCTTTCTGCACGCTTACTAGTTTCGTGACCAACCGCGAGGGAGCGGAGGTTGAAACCAACGCGGCAACCCGGAGTTTGAAATTCGCATCACGAAACACACGGGAATAGCTAGACGCAGAAGATTCAGTTTTTTTTTTTTGCTTTTTTTTTTTTTTCAAAAGCAGAGTTTGTCGTCACTTGATGAATCTTCAAACGCAACCCGTAATCTCTCTCAGAGACCACGAGGCCCGCGCCCATCGTGTTTCGAAGGAAACCTGAATATCAAGTTTCAATATCTGAAACTGTGCCAATTGATATCTTTCTATAATACCTGTGAGGAAATTGACTGTAGATCATTGGCACGTGCCACACGGCGCTTGAGTCATTCTCATCATTTCAAACTGGTTCCACCTGGACTAGCTCGGACCCTAGCTCTAGGAACTCGAGTTGTTTATTGGATTTCAGGGCCGACGAACTAACTTAGGCGAACTTTGGCAGCCTCCCGCGCGGTAGCGAATTTGGCACACCAGGGCACGCGCAGCCCTTGGGGCATGATAGAAACTAGACTCTAAAAGGCGCGACGAATGAGATTTATTTTTTTTGAACTAATTATTTGGGGGCCTTTCGGGAACAAAGCAAATTTGGATGTTTCCGCATGGGACCGAAAATCGGTCGTTGAACTTGGCACAAAAGTTTGAACAGACAGCAGGGGAGCCAGTGGAATGGATCTAATTGTCATGGTGTCATCATTATTTTCAACGGTGACCAGCGTATCTACCAGCGGCCTTCCACCACCTTCGTGCCCCTTATTCCTCCTTCCCACCTATCACTGCCTCCAAGGATCAGGCCATGGAGCCAGTCAGTCCTATTAACTCCTACTCACCCAACGGCCCTTTGAAGATATAAATAACATTGAATCTAAAGTGGACGCCCGACATCGGGGACCTAGCATGTAGGAAGGGGATGTGTCACAGGCGCCCCAAAGCACTTACGTGGATGCCGGCGACTTTCTACCTCAACTGCTGCTTCCCCTCGCTCTCCCGGAGAACCTAACACAAAGTCCCGGAAGAATGAGGAACGTCAGAGGTCTTAGTGAAGACATAAATTCACATGAAACACCGCATGAAACACAAGAAGAACACGGTGATTTACGACATGATGCTGTGGCGGGAGATTAGGGGTGGTATGTGTCGAGAAAACAGGCCAGACATGACGGTCAGTCGAATTTACAATGAAGCCGGTGAATTTGCACACGTTTAATCATGGAAGTGGGAAGGAACCGCGGCCTTGTCTCATTACTTCTTCTCCTGTCATGCTATTCGGAATCCGAGGCATTCCGGATCTACCGTCGTGACCTACCCTACGCAGTACGTAGTCATTGCGCCACGCCGCAAAATATGTCACGGTCCGCGAACGAAAGATTCACAGGATCCAAGCGAAATGGCACACAGCATCAGTTCAGTTTGACAGGCCACTCTAATTAACCCAAAAATTTGGAATTGGTTCCGTATATGCCCTTGCCCCTCTCGGTTTATGTCCCGTCACGTCGTGGACTTTGACGTCCATAGCGAGGCAAACGTCGATCTTGTGGGTTGTCTCAGGCTCAGGTATCCGTGGTGCGTGCTTTTTAGGCCCACTGTCGAACGATCTTCTCAAGGTTCTATAGGTCTCGATGTGCCAAGGTATGAAGGCCGAGGGTGGGTGTTATTTCTGTTCCCTTCCCCCCATAACCATGTGGAACGCGTCGCTTCCCAACTCCACATCTAGATTCTCACACGCATATTCAGATCTGCCTTTCTACATATTCAATAACCTAGTTTTGACATGACGTTCAATTCCATCGGTCACCATCTGCAAATAATCCGGCAAACCGTAATCGGTTGTTTAATCTGATGAATATGTTCTTATCTAACAAGCGACAGGGCCCACGCCCAGCCATGATTTATTAACATGCAGCATGACCTGGAGGTTGAAACGCAGCATAGCCCTTACGGTAAACCGATCGCATCCCATGACGCGCACACGCATCGTGTTCACAATGTGCTTCTTACACCTCACACCCCCCCCTGATTCACTTTGAATCTAGATTGATTGTCCTCAGCTATATTCTGATCACGCCACCTGGGTGCCTCGCATAGCGGACGGACTAGCCCAGGCCCACCTATCTATAGGGTGGGGTGAGTGGAAAATGCCTGATATTATCGTGAGTTCTGGTGTAGTAACTGGATGCTTCGACGCCCCTTGCGACACGTTACATAGTCTTCCGCCATTAAATTGGGGTTTTTTTTTCACACACACACACATACACACACACCCAGCCCTTTGGGTCATTTTTAAATACATCTCATTT
>QLPI01015648.1:0-13853 GCA_003314275.1 Chroogomphus rutilus | reverse complement strand
TGTTTTTTTTTAGTCAGTCAGCAGGACCCTTCAAGCACCGTCAAGGTATTCATTGAACTCGTGCAGCGCCACGAACAGTCCTTCTACAATTTCGTGCACAAAGTTCACGCCAAAGGCGCCGGTCTCTTCGATAATCTGATGCGATGGATCGAGTTATTTCTTACCGTCATACGCGAAGGCTTAGGGGAGCGCGTCAGCCTCGAATATCTCCTCCCTCATGTGGGCCAAGAGCGCACCAACATCCTCCGTGAGGTCGACGCGGTCGCACTATACCACTATCGTCTCAAGGTCGCGTACGAGAGCAAGGTGCGGAAGCGGTTCGTGAGGGGGACCGCGGTGAATGGGAATACGACTGCAGACGAGGACGACGAGGCTACCCAGGCGCTTGTAGATGGTGTTGTGCGGGACTTGAGCTTCGGGGATCTAGTGAGGGGTGATGCGGAGGATCTTGCTGCGGAGGACTCAGGGAGCGAGGATGAGAGCGAGACGGAATCTGGAACAGGGACAGGGACCGAGACGGAAGGCGAAGATGCAGTACCCCCGGTGCCACCGCCGAAATCGCCGCCGCCCCCTCCTGCGACCGTGAGGGCACCCTTGAAAGAGCCTGGGTCACCATCATTTGACCTTCCCATCACATCCAGAAGCAATATAACACGATCGCGGTCCCATTCGTTCTCTTCCCCGAGGTCTGCGGAATTTCCCAAAGGTCAAAATTCAGTAATGGGTCATGACGTACCGCCCGTTCCGCCACTGCCGCGAGACAGCATTCCAGTTCCCCCAATCCCAGCTCCTCCTACACCAACATCGCTTCCTGCCCTGCGCAGACAGAAGACAACGAATGATATGAAGCGCGCGTTTTCGAGAAACGTAGCGGCCGCTCCACATAAACATTCAAAGAAGAAGCAGGCTTCAGATATCAAACCGCCGGTGTTGAAAAGTATCCCTGATCTGCTTCCGTTGTTTGTTGAGATGGTGCGTCTTCCGTGGTGATGCATTCCTTGATTGACTGACGATCGTTGGGTCCCAGACTCGACCGTTGCTCCAACCTCGGCCGGTCTGATAAGAAATGCATGCATACATACGTACATTCATACGTTAATAATCGGGTTTGCTCCTACACAACCTCTTGTTAGTTCTGCCTGGAAAAAGATATTTTGATAGTCATCTGTACTGGAATCATTTTTTTGTAACTTGGTGTATTTTATAGGATCAATGCATAGACACAGATATTTAGAATTTAGTGGGGTATGCAATGAGACTCTGGAGAGAAAGAACTATTGAGTTAATTTCATAGGAACCACAAGGATGTACTCTTATTGGTATAGATGATACAGCTCCTCAAACAGTAAAAAGATATATCTTGCTCACAATGGTGTTTGAATGGAGACAGAACCAGCTGAGGTATATAGGACTGGGAACCATGGCATGAGAATGTTAAATCGCGGACGAAGAGATTGTAAATCTCTTAAAGGTATATCTATGTCAAGGAGAGCCACATCAGTATCAGATTAAATTCTGATATACACAGACCGCGACGACGCACCCCAAGAACGCAAGATCTTTGTTTGATCCATCGACATCGGCTCCAACGGGCTGATCGGGGACAGATTCGAGCTCCTCTGTCGGAAAATATGAGGTATCGGTGATCGAACGAAGGTGAGGGACAAAAGGGGCGTCGATGTTGCGGATACTATCCCAATCGACGCCATAAAAAAATGGATGTACTTTTATCTGATCAACATTCAGTCGTTGATCCTGAGAAGTGATCAGTCTTGATAAAGTTAACCATGTCAGACAATTAAAGCTTTAGAGGAGAGGAAGGAAAAAAAAAGGGGGGAAATCGAACCGTCGGATTAGGTCCTCTGCTTCGCGGCTGAGATGGAAGTGGTCTGGGAAGGCGAGATGGTTCTGCCAGTCTATGATCTTCTTGTATGTTTCATGGGTCGTGTCCGAAGCAAATGGTGGATATCCAACCAGACATTCGAACATGATAGCGCCGAGCGACCACCAGTCGCATTCGTTGCCATAGCCTTGAAGCAAGAAAATCTCAGGTGCAATGTAATCTGGTGTTCCGACTGTAGAATATGCCTAGAGAAGGTAATAAAAGATGTCAGAAGACACGAAAGTTTGTAGAGACTTGGACGCACAAGTTTCCGTCGATTGGCTTTCCAAGTCGCGATTTGGTCCTTGCTCGACATCGTGAGGTGAATGGCATTGACCATGACGCTATTGCGCCCCGCATTCTGAGCAGTCGTGGGAGAAACCACACCTGTTGCCGAGTCAAGTAAGCGCTGGTAGTACGAAGAGTCATGTTGCTTGTGGAATCCAGTTGAAAGGCCAAAATCAGAGAGCTTGACGTGACCATCTTTATCGATCAGAATATTGTCGGGCTTGATGTCTCTACCACCAGGCATCAGGAGAAAAGTGGTGTGCATAAGTGGATTGGTGGGGCGTACCGATGTATGAAGCCGAGCTTGTGTACAGCTTCAATGGCAAGCACACATTCTGCAATGTAGAACCGAGTGACATCTTCGGAGAAAGTATCGTATTTGATAAGCATAGTCATAAGATCGCCGCCGGGCAAAAACTCCATGATCAAGTAAAGGTAGGAGTTGTCCTGGAAGGAATAGTATAGTTGCACGACCCAAGGCGAGTTCGATTCGGCAAGGACATCGCGCTCCGCGCGTACGTGTGCCAACTATAGCCCAAGTTAGTACGCACCGATGCAAGGGATACTGCCCGAAACGTGCCTGTTCCTTCTTCAACATCTCGCTCTTCATCAGTGTCTTCATGGCATATATCCGCCCTGTATCGGTCTTCTGAACCAGCCGCACCTGTCGTAGGACGCTGTCACCGCCTAAATCGCCTATTGTGGGGTTCGAGGTTACGTACCTCACCAAAGGCACCCTTCCCAATAACTTTGACTGTCCTGAAGTCATCAAGACCCAGCTTTGTCCGGCGCAACCTCAGAAAGGTAGACTCTTTCTTCCCGAGGGACATCAACTGGCGATGCTTCCGCTCATCGCTGGTCGTAGTGTCTGCCGCAAGCTTTCGCTCGAGTTCCACTCGTCTGAGAACAGAGTAAATTGTCGTCGTCAGATCCATTGCACTGTGTCCACTGCTAGTTCAAAGAGAAAACGCTTACGGACCTAGTATTTCTCTCAATCGCAGCCTCGACCGCGACCTTGTAAAAGTGCTCGAGCTTGACCTGTGCACCTTTCGCCCGTGGAACGGCCTCTGCGCTGAAGTTGGCTGTGGTGCGATCGAAGTAGACGTAATCAGAAGGTTTGCTGGACGATGAGGTAGCTGAGGGCGTGGTTGTGGAAGGTTGTGAGCCAGATTGTTGACTCTGACTCGGATTTTGGGCCATCTGGGTCAGAGATCTGGGTACTTGGGGCTTGAGAGTAGAACCCGGTAGACGAGAATTCGGATTGGCCATTATTGCAATTGGTCGGACACTCGGAGTTACCAATGCGGGTTGATGGATTGTATAATTTTTGATAATAATTCGTCCAGGATATATAAATAAAGTCTTCACCCTCTTTCAATTTTACCTTGGAAGCGGTCGTCGTGCAACTGATCCGTAACTAACCTATATTTATGCCTCATATAAGGCTTCATTGAGGAGCTTATATACATACTATTCTGCATGTGGTTTGTTGAGGCGTGGTGCGGTTATATTCCACTTAAATCTAGATGTAATGATAACAACCATTGAAAACAAATCCGTCCCTAATGACAAAATAGAGCACATGACAAGGTAAAAGGAGCGACTATTACAAATTAATTGTGTGTTGAGTATGATTTTACCGCACGAATCCGTTACCACGATTATCAGGGAGTGGATGCCAGTGAGGGGGAGGGGGTGTGGGTGTGGGAGTGGGAGTGGGTGCAGGAACACCCGAGGCTGTACCAAGGTATGGCTGGCCAAAAGAGCTAGGAACAAGACGTTGGGCTTGTTGGGGTGGAGGTTGGGGGTAAACGGCTTGTGAGTTGGGTAAAATTGTTTGGTTGTGTACTGCAAAGGGAGGGTACATGGGAGTAGGTGCGCCGTGGAGGGTGGGGGATGCTACGGTTACTTGTGAGCGATTGGGATACGAACTTGGAGCGGCATCTCTACGTAAACTGAGGGGTTTGAAATGTTTTAGATACTTGATGTAAAGAAGATCACTAATTAGGACATACGGAAGGGCCTTCTTGGACGTCTGGGCTGGCCCGAAATGTGAAGAAACAGCAGAGCTTCAAACAGAATCTCAGGCTAACACAAAGGAAAAGGAACTGTGTACATACTTGTAGAAGGCCGATGCATCGACAGGTCCGGCCTCATTTGAAAATCCACTGAGGTTAACTGATTTTGAATATGCCACAGATGGATCGAACTTCATTGGAGGTGGACGGTGTGATAGATCAGGATCGGGAGAAGTTTGAGGAATGGCCGGAAGGATGGGGGGAGGTATGGAAGGGGAACGTGATTGACGAGGGGGTGGAGGACGATAGCGTTCTCCAAATCCCCTCTGACTTGACAACTCTGAGAGAGGTGGTGGATCTGGAAGTGAGTCTGATTCGACACTGTCAAGAGGAGACTGCGGGGGAGAATCGATGTTCAAAGCCGGAATTAGTCTGCGAGGCTGCCTCACCACTTCTTCAAACGGGGGACCTTCTAGAGATGACCCAACAGGCGTAAATGGTGGCAGTGGTTCGTTGGGGCTGGCTTCCTCAGGCGGCAAATGATGGAATAGGTGTGGAGATGCAACCCGACTGGTCTGACCCGGTCCAGAAGCTTCTGATGCATCAAGCTGAGCCTCCGAGTACCAGCTCGGCCTTTCTTTAGTAGGTGGACGGGCTGGGAGTCTTCTAGGACCGTTGGGTTGTGCACCACGCCCAGAAGTAGAAGATGAAGCCTCTCCTGATCTGGGATCTGGCTGCCAGGCATTCCGCATTGCCATAGGCTCTTTCTCTGAAGAGTGCTGTGAGATGGAAGGTGTTGACTGCTCAACGACTTGTCTTTGCTCGCGCTCGCGAGCTTGAGCAGCAGTTTCAAACCTAGTTTCATCCCACTTCTCCCATTCGTCCTCATCGCCAGCAGGTAAGGATGTTGACTGCTGCGCTTGATTCGAAATGGCAAGGGATCTCTCTAAAGCTTCCGTAATCTTGCGATCATAGTCGTGCTCCGACTCATAGGCGGGCGGCGGTGGCTCAATAGGAGTTTGAGGATCCATAGTCAATCGAGGAGGTAGGCGGGGATAGAGATGGAAGACGAGAAAGAGCGCGACAGTGAGAGTTCAGATGGCAGTGTGTGCCTGGCTAAAGCGCCAGGGGGCTGTGCTGAAGGTCATGTGTCACGAAGTGTCACACTAAGTTCACGCGCCGGTGGATGAATTGTCTAACATTGACAGCTCGGTGTTCCCATCGCAGTTGAGATTGGACTGTGAGTAAACCATCTTCGTCTTGAGGTGAGATACGGTATTTCCCATTGCCCTAACGCCGAAACAACGTCGGCTAGTGCCAAACCTCCTGATGGTGGTGGACGAAAGAGGAAGAACCATGATGCACAGCCGCGGGATGGTCGGAGCCATTCCACTCCATCCACCTGCTCGGTAATCTATGTGCTCGTAACCTGTGCACAAATACCAATAATCAGATCAACACAACTTTATGCTGTACTCAATCTCATACACAAGATGTAACATGAAAATAACAGTTAATTATTTAGCCCTAACAAAAAAAAAAAAAAAGAAAAAAAAAACTATCAAAATAGTGGCACTGCAGACATAGGAAAATTATTATGCCAAGAATGTTCAAGACCTGTAACCATAGCTGACTCTTTGAAGTGAGAGAGATTCAATTATAGTGCTTGAAGTGCAAGCACTTATGGTGCATTCTAACTACAAAACAATAGTCCTCTGTGAGAGATAGTTTTCTACTGGAAACTGTGGCAGATAGAATATGTGATGTGAAGAAATATGACATGGATTTTGTGAGTGTAGGGGAAAAAATGAGACCCCATTTATTTCCGTGGTGTGCCAGCATATTGCCAGAACATCATGGATGGCTCATTTCCAGTCCAAAATGGATGGGCCAGGATTGGCAGTGCAATGGGTATTTTGGTCAATGTGTTTTGTGGAAACATCACACATCAGGGATTCTCTTTGAAGTGAATTGAGGTTCAAGTCAAGGGTTATCTTTGCCAGGGTACTTTCAACAACTCAGTGATTTGAAAAACAAGTCCCATTTCAATGTTTGCTTGCTTATTACAATTTCACAGCATAATAACTTGGGAATGAAATATTGAAAATATAGGAGATAGTCATATATCTTGTCTTTAAAATGAGCCCTTAAACATATGACATACTAGAGACATTTAGTCGCAGTGTTGAAATGGCTTTTTTTGTGGCTAACATCACTATAACAGTTTTTTTTTTTTTTTTTTTCAGACAAAATGAAACATGATATCTCTATGTTCATGACTGTTGGACAATAGTAATAATTGTTTGTTAAACTACTCCATATCAGTAAGAAATCTTTGGCATCTGCATTGCAGCATTGCCATATACTCTCTCTCTTTGAATCTGTCAGGGGACTACTGGTTTATTCCCTTTTCTTTCCTTTTTTCCCTCTTATTTCCTTTGTTTTCCTTAATCCCCCTGCTTCTGTTACTTCCTTAATTATTTCTTTATCTTCCTTCTTCATCTTCATACTGTAATCCCTTTCCCTTTGTCTTCTTTTGTCTTCTTTGCTGGCTGTGACAGGTTTGTTATATCACAGTCACAGTAGCTATACAGTTGCTGCTTAGGTAAGGGGGTCCTTAGTTCTTTCTCTTCTGGACCTCCCTACCAGTTGTCTGATAGTGTCTGTGGGTAAACTCTGGGTTCAAGTCCCTAGGTTAGGCCCTGGGTAGGTTGCAGGGCTGTGGTGTTTCCTGCTGCAGGGGACAACCCATGTTCCAGATTGAACTGAAACCAAAGAGAAGAGAGCAAAGGGGCATGGACTGAGGAGACCAACGAGCTGAGGAAGGGGTGGGCATGAGATGCACTCTCCTCAAGTCAGGCAAACTGTGTCAAGTACACATACCAAGCATCAGTTCATTCGGTAGTGCCAACTGAACGATCAGTCTAATTTCATGCACAGGTGACCAAGTCATATACAAGTCACTTAGTACATTGGTCTTGGCTTGGCACATTCATCATTCATGCCTCCTACTCCACTCATCATCCATTCTTCCTTCATTCATTATTCATTATCCCCTACCTGTTTATTCATTATTTCTCAGCCCGTTTTACCTTGGGATATTTTCTATTGTTTTATTCTTGGCCATGACCCTATTGTTTTATATTTGGTCATTTTCTATTGTTCTATTTTGATTCACACTCCTATTATTTTATTCTCAGCCATATTTTATTGTTCTATTCTCATTTATTTTCATTGTTCTATTCTTGATCACTGTAGACAATACTTCTACATGGTCTTCATACCTTATTCTCTTTTCTCTATGTCTTATGCCACCCTGATTCTACATTGCTTCTTAACCTATATATGTAAGTAGTGCATGTATGTAGATAATTCTTCATTCTGAATATCAACTCCCTCCTCCTGTCTGAAGTCCCTTACCCAGGCCAACACTCTCAGCACTCTCCTGAGTTCTTCTTCTGTCTGAAATCAGTAGCATGCATGGAAAGTAGGGCACAATGCACGAGTACGTTGAAGCCAAGCCACCCCAATCAGTCTGCAGGACTTGGCCAATTTTATTAGCATTGTGAAGTCGGTACTATTGTAATAGTACTCAGCCCACACTGTAGAGTTGCTCTAGGTAATTAATACCTGAAAGCCTACACACACTGGTCCTTTTCTGTGGTGGGATATAGCATAGTATCAAGCTTCGGGAATGCCGAGATGTCGGATGGGAACGGCCAAGTCCTGCAGGCCGGAAGTAGTGGCTTTGGCTTCAATGTACTCGTGCATTGTGCCCTACTCTCCGTGTGTGCCACTGATTTGCAACAGACGGGATACTCGGGAGGATGCCAATGATGCTGGCCCGAGTAGAGGACTTAACAGAGGAGGAGAAGGTAGAAGGGCCTAAGCCTAGTCGATACCCAGAATGAGGAAATATGTACATGCATGCCCTACTTATATAGGTTTTAAGAGGTGACATGTGGAATAAGGAATGTGGGACAATAAGGTATGCAGAGCATGTGGGTATTGTCCACAATAAGTAAAATTAGAATAAAGGAATGTAAACGGGAATAGAACAATAAAAGATAGAATAATAGGAATGTGGCCAGGGATAGGACAATAGGGAGTGCCTGACTATAAAACAATGGTTGTGACCGAAGATAAAACAAGGACAGGAAGCCCCAAGGTGAGGTGGATTGAGGAATGAGAAGTAGGTATGGTGGGATTAATGGATGGTGAGTAGGGTAGAGTATGTGAGGGGTAATGGATAAGGAATGTGGGTGGTAGATATGCCGAGCCGAAACCGGTGTACCAAGTGACGTGCATGCGGCATAGACACTTGTACGTAGACATAGGGTGACTGCTCGGTCGGCACTGCCGAATTACTGGGATCTCGGTACATGTACTTGATACATAGTCATTCGGCATAGCTAGATTAAGGTCTGTGACTTATGAGGCCACTATGTGGCATGTAATTGAGGATATAAAAATAGGATGTAGTGTGACTATGCATGACCTGTGATGCAATGTGACTGTGACCATGAGATGTCACATATGGGCTTGAGCTTGAACTTTGACTTAGACTTGAATACTAGAGTCTAGACTTCCTAGACTTAGTCATGACTTAGACTTGGAGACTGACTTAAGACTTTAACTTGTGAACTTATTATTACAGAGGTGAGCCAGAGGCCTTTATATACAAAAACCAAGCAATGATGTGAAACAATGTGAGAGGTTGGCTATGTCAGTTGAATGACAAAGCATGAGAACAAAGTATACAAAAAAGGAAACTATGGAGAAACTCTAGAGAAATGGTACAGCATCGAGGATGTGCGAATAGGGGCTAGGGCTATGATAGGGGAAGACTAACCAAATAGGTAAGGATGATGAGTAACAATGAGAAAAGACTAACAGAATAGGAAACAGGTCTGAGTCAAGCCAAGAAAAGGAGAAACATATAAAAGAAACAATAAGGAAGTCCACCAATAAACATCTAACAACCTTGTCCACTACTCCTGAGATTTTCTTATTTTCATTGTTCTATTCTCGTTTACATTCCTTTATTCTATTCTTGATCATTGAGGACAATACCTCCACATGCTCTACATATCTTATTGTTCTCCATGTCTTATGCCACCCTGATTTCACATCTCACTTCTTAACCTATATAAGTAGCATATGTATGTAGATAGTTCTTCGTTCTGAATATCGACTAGGTTTACACCTTCTTGCCTTCCCTTCTCCTGTCTGAAGTCCCTTACTTGGGCCGACACTCTTGGCACTCTCCTGGGTATCTTATCTGTTCTAAATTAGTGGCATGCATGGAAAGTAGGGTGTAACACATGAGTACATTGAAGCCAAGCCACTCTGATCAGTCTGCAGGGCTTGGCCAATCCCTGCCAGCATCATGAAGTCAGCACTATTGTAATAGTGCTTGGCCCATGCATTGTCGGCATTCCTGGTACCTAACATCAGTGCCTGACAAACTGACTGTGGTCCCTGTAAGGGCAACTCTCCATTAGTACTGATCTCAGCACTCGTTGGAGGCTAGAACCAGCAGGACACCACCCAGCCCTGAACTTCTCCTTAGGCCTGACCCTGGGACTCTAATCCAAAGCCTACCCACAGAAGCTAATCAGACTTAGATAGAGGGGATCCAAAGGTTAGTTACATTACTGACTACTACTGATGTTACAATATGAAAAGATGATGTAGTCGTAATTAAACGTAATATCTCCCAAGGTCAAAGTAATGGTGATGTTTGGGGTAGGGTAAGGCTTCAACTTTAATGTTGTGCCCACCAGATCACACTGGACCCTAATTTCACAAAGAGCGAGGACAGAAGTTAAGTCTAAAATGAATGGATGGAAGCTTAGTCGAAATCTTAGTTGATTATCTGACTGAGGACTGAACTACTGAATGTACAAGATCTTTATACTACTTTCGAATCTACGAGGAGTCAACTAGATTCCTATAATAGATAAGAAAGTCCGAGGATCATGAAAAGTGAGAACAGAAATACTATGTCCCAATCTTGATCTCCTCCGTGATATTGAGGGGTGATGTGTCACCCCAATTCCCAATGGAGTTACCCTATAAGGAATGTAGTAGTAGATCGGATATCAGAGATAGAATGGAATTGCAAATAAGGAAAGTGGAGTGGAACATAATAAATACAAAGAATATTAAATGTAAATGAAGTGAAAATGGATTTGTGAGCATATGGGGATTGATGCAAATGAGTGGAGTGTATTGACAAGTGCATGTGATGCCAAGATGGATACACGAGGTGCATATAGTTTCGAGGGCTGAGGGTGTATAGTTGAATAGGCGAGTGAGGGTGGAGTTAGGCTAAGCGGGCTAAAATGAATAGTCAGGCATGCCGCCATACGGTTCCTAATAGTATCCCCCCCTTATGGCTGAGTCCCACAAGGCCACAGAAATGAAGTTCTAGATGGTGGCCCCATTAGAGTTCGGAATTGTGAGAGTGTATAAGAGTAGTGGTGAGGGAGTTTGGGAGGTAACGATCATTGACATCACAAATGGCACCCTTGTACATAACCCTGCCTATGTGCAAAAAATTATGGGTCTCTATCCCTTGCCCATCACCAGCTATCTTAGAGGTGAACCCTCCTTCCCCATTGATGTACCTACCCCTTCAATTTCGACCATCGAGCGGTGCAGTCAGGCATTGCTAGAGCAAGACGCCATTGATATGTGAGAGCCATGGGTCGAAGGAGCAAATTCAAAAAGTGAGAGGGTGAGTTGTTAGCATCCGAGTTCGCGTCAGGTCCGAGCTGACGTAAGTCGGTCCGAGTCGTGCGTTCGGAGTCGTAAGGACTTGGCTTCAACTTTAATGTTGCGCCTTCCTCGATCGTCAGTCCTTTATTTCGGAGGTTTGGAGAAGATAAGTTTTCGGAGTTCAAGAGTGAGTGGGAATACAAGTCGATATTCGAACTAAGGTATAGTACAGAAGTCTGGAGGTATTTATACATACGGTCCTTATTGTAACTAATTAGGAATGATCAAGAGAACAATAAGATGAACGAAAACGGAGTACAAGAGAAATATACATTGGTGTTACAATAAGACTATTGTTCGACGAAAAAGGAAGATGTCCGAGGTCCGAGGTTAACGATGCTGGTCGGACTCGGAGGTGGCAATGTAGGTTCGGACTTGGTTCGGAGTAGGGTTCTTTCGTAGTGCCCTATGTCGGATGTCCAGGATGTCGGAGTTATATCGTGGATATAACAGTGCCCCCCTGTTAGGACCGAGCCTCGAGGTCCTAGTGCTTAATGACAATGGAAGTTACCATGGGAAGATTACGTGAGTTAGGCGTCGAAAAAAGGTATAAAGGGGGAACCCTTTTCCATAGTAGTAGTCCAACCATGTCGTCACATAACACCCCTGTCCCTGACGACGAAGCCGTCTTGCTAGAGCGGATGCGGGCGGCCTCGAAGATGCTCGAAAAGGTCCGAGCTGACAAAAAAAGGAAGGCCGAGGAGGAACGGAGGGCCGAGGAGGCCAAGCGAAAGGCTGAGGAGGAGGCCAAGCGAAAGGCCGAGGAGGAGGCCAAACGAAAGGCGGAGGAGGAGGCCAAACGAAAGGCAGAGGAGGAAGCCAAACATAAGGCGGAGGAGGAGGCTAAGGAGAAAGCCGAAAAAGAGGCCAAGGAAAAGGCCAAAAAGGAAGCTAAGGAGAAGGCCGAAAAAGAGGCCAAGGAGAAGTCCGAGAAGGAGGCTAAGGAGAAGTCCGAGAAGGAGGCTAAGGAGAAGTCCGAGAAGGAGGCTAAGGAAGCGGCCGAGAAGGAGGCCAAAGAGTTGGCCGAAAGGCTCCGAAAGGAGGCGGCTTTGAAAAAGCTCCACAAGAAGACGCCTCGGAAAAAGAACGTTAAGAGTTCCGAAACAATTCCGGAGCTATACACGATAGCTGTTATGGCCCGTACTCTCACTAAACCCATACCAGCCCCCACAACCACCCACACCTTTTCCGGGACTTTTCCAATCGCTCAAAGACTGAATAACCGATTTCCGGATGTCCGATATATATTCCGAGGTTCCGTGTTTCCGAACCTCCAAAGACTCCGAAGTCAAGGTTCCGATACTTTGATAACCGACGCGCAGGACCATCGCGTACCTTACTTCCTTGTTCTTCTTTCCTATTGACCCCTTGTACTCCCTTTCTCCTTGTTTTATGACCGGCAAAGATAGTACAAGGATAGTCGCATGTATATAGTCTCCCAGTTGACTAGACTGTTCGCTAGTACAAATATCAACTTTGTTATATCCCATGCCTTCAACAACCCACACCAACCCCCACAACCACCCTCCCCTATTCCGAGACCTTTCCGACCGAAAGGACGAAGGACCGTTTTCTGTAATCTCCGTCCCCGACAAGTCCGACCAAGAATCCGCGTTCCCGCTTCCGTTTCCGTCATGACCGAAACACCATCCCCGAGTCCGTCTCCGACCGAGACTCAATACTTTGATAACCGACGCGCAGGACTATCGCGTACCTCACTCCCTTGTTCTCTCTTTTATATTGACCCCCTTGTACTTCCTTTTCCCTTGTTTTATGACCGGCAAAAGATAGTACAAAGACAGTTGCATGTATATAGTCTCCCAGTCGACTAGACTGTTCGCCAGTACGAATATCATCTTAGTCCACCTAGTTCCGACTCACTCCGGTGAATTTCCGTCTCCTCTCCGAAATTAGGGACAGACGATCGAGGAGGGCGCAACACATAAGTTGAAGCCAAGTCCCTTCGACCTCGAACCTCTCAGCGACCGGATTGAACCATTCCGCGACCTACCCTGAATCCCCGGCGCCTCCGTTCCCCGTCCGTAGTCCGTCCGATCCCGTCTTCGACCTTCGGCCCCGTTACGGACCCTCGCGCTACTCCGGAAAGCCCCTTCGGAAGTACTAGCTAAGCGCCTGACACGCGGACTTAACAAACTTAGTCCACCCCACCTAGTTTCCGATTCATTTCCGGTAAACTCCCGTCCCCTCTCCGAAATTAGGGACAGACGATTGAGGAGGGCATAACACATAAGTTGAAGCCAAGTCCCTTCGACCTCGAACATCTCAGTGACCGGATTGAACTATTCCGTGACCTGCCCTAAGTTCCCGGCGCCTCCGTTCCCGTCCGTGGTCCGTCCGACTTCCGTCTCGGTCCTCGGCCCCGTTACGGACTTTTGCACTAACCCGGATAACCCCTCCGGAAGTACTAGCTAAGCGCCTGATACGCGGACTTAACAGTATTTTCGTACTCACACTCCTGATCGTTATCAAGCATAAGACCCATCACACGTTCACAAGCCATGCAGACAATCACTTCGGCACCAGTGGTTCGCGTTGAAAACCAACTATGCCTATGGACAAAACAAAACAACGCATCCAACCTTTTCAGGAATATGACCCCCGTGACCAATCGTCGAAAAAGATTCGACCCCTCTGTGGAAACACTCCGACCCTTCCAAACACCCGTGACCACCTGTCGATAAGTTTCGACCGTGACCCTCTGAACCCGTCAGATTCTAGTTACCAGACACCACACGCTCACCCACCGCGATCCAACGATCGATAGGGTATTGAGTACTACCTTGTTTAGCCTACGTCCGAACTGATTCTTGGCAATATGGAGCCAGCAGTCTTCACTCAGCGCTGTCAAGTGCCGGATTCTG
>QLPI01015627.1:0-17820 GCA_003314275.1 Chroogomphus rutilus | reverse complement strand
CTTCAGTAACCTGATCCTGATTCTGATTTCACAGTCCAGTAATGTTT
This sequence comes from Chroogomphus rutilus, assembly GCA_003314275.1. NCBI lineage: Eukaryota > Fungi > Basidiomycota > Agaricomycetes > Boletales > Gomphidiaceae > Chroogomphus > Chroogomphus rutilus. Next base: position 17,773 of record QLPI01015627.1, on the reverse strand, counting down.
CTTTTGCATTTTGGATGGCAGCCAGCAGGCACTATGCAGCGTGTCAAGGCCAGGTAATGATTGTTCTGTTTTGTATTTATTTGTTTATGAATATGGTATATAGTTTTTATTTATTGTTTTTAATTTTTTAATTTTTAATTTTTAATTTTTTTTCACACTTTTACCAGAATCATACACTACTCAATCATAGCTATTGATTGCACATTTTTTCAATATTTTTCGGTTTTTTTTTTGGGGGTGTGGCCAAAATTTTGACATGTCCAAAATAAAAATTATTTTAAAAAAAAAATGGCTCGTTAGATTGACTTCATTTTGATGTTAGATACTTCATTTAATAGTCTACTATTGATTTCAACAAGCAGATTTCGCCAGAAAATTGGGTCGAAATTTTTGGTTGAGTTTGCTTGTCCCATACTATAGATTTACCCGATCATATGGTACCTCCAATGTGATAGATGCCATGGCAATATCGGGCCGGTGTAACATGCCACGGTATACCAGATTGATTGCCATTCCCCGACGCCCATGTGACCAGAGTCTGTGATCGACCCTGATCGATGTGAATGGTGCACAGACCATACCAAGCCACGTATCAAATCTAATAGAGTGATCATATTCCATCGGTGCTGCAGCCCTGATTGGTGCAGTTGTCAACTTCCAGCGAGGGTCGAGAAGGTCTAATCTAATCTGTTCTCTATGATCTTGTTCCGTCTGTGGTACAACCCTAGCCACTTACCGAGTCTGCAGCGATTCAGGTGTATTTAATCTGATATCTGTGATTGTGCCCGAGTGGCGGCGCTTGCCTGATTATCAGGGCAACTTCTGTCACTCTGATTCTGACAGGTCTGAACTGGGTGAATGGCATGATGAACAGAAAACATTGCATAAATTAGGAATAGTTTGTGGTGTAAATAAGGAACTCTCATCCACTACAAGAGGAACAACTCTGCTCGAATGACCAGCAACACCACCCTGTGAATGGTAAAAATAAACAATGTGGTAGTGTTAGTATAGGGTATTGTATGGTGTAACAGAATAATTCCACTGTGTTATGGAAGAGTTCCCTGTATATTGGCAATTTTTACCACCCTTTAGAAAAAAAAAACGATCTCCGATCAAACATCTGATCAAACAAGTGTTTAGGATAACGGGAAATACTCTTATTGGGTAGATTAGCCATGACAACTATATGATCATTAAGTTCTTCCTGTCACATTTAAACTTTGTTTTACTGACTATGCTGAGATTTATTTGTATAGGTACATATTTAATAGAATACAGTCTCTTAACAATTGCACATTACTGTCAACAATGAGACTTATCATTCTTGGAGCCAAACCAGGTAAATGGGGGTGAAATTTGCGCAAATGCATGAATACAGTGGTGTAGTATAAGACTGGTACATGGAATAACTGTCTTCAATATCTTTGGGCAATGATGCAATTTCTGAGCCATTTGTGACCTGGCACCTGGGAAGCAGTGTGAAGAGTGAGCAGAAAGAATTTGAAAATAGGATGAATCATGGCATGAAAGAATGAAAAACTAAGGGTGGACTGGTGTTACAGCTTGCTTACTAGTCTTACCAAAATGGCAAGAAACAGGTTGGGGACAACAAGGTAATACTAAATAGCCAGGAGGAGGTGTGTGATAACTTAATTTAACTTCATTGAGGAGGTATAAGACATAGCTTGTGAGAGAAATCCATGTCGACAACATGTAGTGTTGGGTGAGGAAGAAGTTTCAGCCAATACTCAATAAGTAAATAATATTCAGAATTCATGGAAGCCTGAAGACAGTATGTAAAAATTTATAACACTCCGTTATTCTGGTATGGTGTTTTTATCAACTAAACTACAAGTCCCTTTGTTTTTCAGGACTATTTTTCCAGTGTCTTTTACCAAGGTCAGGGTTTTCTCTTGTACATTTCCAAAGCATGTTAGCTATCTTATCCTTCCCATCATACCCAAGATCCGGCGCCCCAATGTCTGAGTGTCAGTCTCCAGAATACACCTGCAGATCTAGATATATGTTTATACAACATTGATCTAATTTACATGTTTGATAATTCGAGAAGCCCTGATTAACAGTTCAAGCTAGTTTCATGGGTCCAGGGAGATCACCGATCAAGTCTCTCGCATGGCATGACACCAAACATCCTCTATGCGATTCTCATAAACACTAGTCAGCCTGTGTCATGAGTAATATTCTATTCTATATATAGTCTCATTCCCGCAAGTACAGAATCCATCAATGTCTACTTGCGGGATATTGAATCAGGTACAGGCATGGCCAGTACTGATGGAAAGGAATGGATCCAGATATGGCATGATTGACGAGTAGATTTTGATAAGCTATGGTGAATGGTGCACGGATCATAGTTGACGATAATTGCGAGATACCTGAAACTACATCTGTTCATCCCAGGATGATGACGGAAGGTCATCTTCTCACTTATATTTCTCGCAGAACTGATTCGGTTGGGTTACTGAAATATCAAGAGTACAATGTGCTGTGCAGCAGTTTGACAGATCACACTTGTCCTTCTCAGTTTCACTCGAGCTCTGATATTACTCCTGTTGCTTTCACTATGAGCTCGCTATGTTTCTTGTCTTGTATCCGTTTTAATATTCGATTGTTTAGTGGCTCTGAATTTTACCTCTTCTCATATTTTGGCTGTACTCTTGTATCTTTTTTTTTTGTTGTTGATTTGGGTTGCCAATTTATATACCGTGTGATTTTCCTGTCTTTATATGGTCCATGAAGATTGTCTATCGATTGCCTATTAAATCTCGCATGAAGAACAATGTACTAGTGATATTACTAATTGTGTGAGCAGTGTTGTATCAGTGCAACTACATATGACCTTGAACTTGATATTTTGGCTGTGATGACATGAATATGGGGGGTCTGGCAACTCTGTTAAGCATCAGTAACAGTATTTCGAGTGTGAACCCAATGGAAAACAAATATGAGACATTTCGTACCCAAACAGAAATACTAACAAGTAGATAACAACGGTGAGGAGATAAACAAGGCCAGAAAACACTGCAGAAGGTCAAAGCACACAATGTCAGAGGTTGGCGGCGAAAATGGGTTTCGAATTTGCTTAGTTTTTTTTTGTGGAGGGGCTGTTAGATGACCCCGCATGCAACACCACACACCATGCCCAAGGTTAGCAAGGTGTGGATTCAGTTAAACCTGTCTAGATCTTGCAAACTTGAGTGCGCAAGAAGTGGGGTTCAACTCGATCATGCGATGCATTGTGTGCTGTGTGCAGTGAATGAGTGTGTTGCTCTGATAACTAAGACGATCACGATAGAGGCTTGTAATACATCTAGGATATTGACAGGCAATGTGCTCAAGTACACCCTCTGTCCTCACCGCCTCTAACTGTCCTCTGGGGAGTGTTTTGGCATTGGAGAATATAATAGTGTTGCCGGACATCGGAGAAAATGCAAAAATAAATTCAATCTGCAAACAAAAATGAGGTTGAGTATGATGTCGAGCTTTCGATGAATGAGCAGACAAGGAAATCGCAATGGAGCAGCGATGACAACTATGATGGAAACATGATGATGGGAGAACCTTAATCAGCTTAGTCTTTTGAAGCAAAATTTTAAACCAGGAACTGGACGCATCGTACCACGTAACTGCAGGCTGAAATGGGAAGACGATACAGTTTAGATGTGAGGATGCCACAAACAAGAATGTGAGGGCTGGCGGATTGGCAGGTAATCATGACCTCACAGCAGGCAGGGGCTGGTGGGTAGCACCAAAAACAATCACCATACATCAGAAAATCCATTACCACCAACACCTTCACAAATGCCACACACCCTTACTGATGTCCCTCCTTTGCCACTATCTTCCACCACCCCACGTCCCACGTCCTATGTCTCCTAGCTGCCCCACTTGTGGCCACCTTACTCTTCCCCTTGGTTATTCGCTTCCCAGGCGGCTGTTCAGGAGGCCCAGAGCCCTCGGATTGTCCTGGTCTTGCACTTGTGTGAGGAGTTGGGTGTGCCTAGGGAACTGCATGGGTCAGGCCAACCTGCACGGGTCACCGGGTTGGGTGTCCTTGGGTGTGGGTGTGGGTCAAGCTGCGAGCACCCATGTCCCAGGCCCAACCCGGGGCGTCAACTCCGACATGAACGCAACTTACACGTACACGCACACGCCGATACGAACGCGATGCCCCAAACATGATGAAAGCACCGTACGTGCATGCGACACCATGAACGCGACGAATGTGCCATATGCGCCGCATGCATGGTACGTGTCATACGTGTCGTACACGTCGCATGCACGGTATGCGTCGTACGTGCTGCATGTGTGGTACACATTGTACGCATTGTACGTGCCATACGCATTGTATGCACCATACGTGCCACATGCATGATACACGTCATATGCACCGTATGTGCCATATGTGCCGTACGCACCATATGCGCCATACGTGCCATATGCACTGTACACACCGTATGCGCCATATGTGCCATACGCACCATATGCACCATACACATCGTACGTGTCGTATGCGCCATACACGCCGCACGCGTGTGGGTGTGGCACGCACCCGACACCCATCGACCCATGGGAAAAAACCCATGGGTTGATGGGTTCGGGTTTCCCATGGGTCAGGTGCAGGTCACCCACATTTGACCTGTGGGTGACCCGTGTTGTTCCCTAGGTGAGCTGCAGGGTGGGGACACTTTGACCGCCATGCTGGGGACACTTTGACTGCCATGCTGGGGCCACTCAGGTAAGGGCTGGGCCCGCTGAGGTCATGATCAGTCCCGCTGAAGTGGAGGTTCGCCTCAGAGAGGAGTCAATCGGGGATGATGCCATCAATGTTGGTGGCACTTGGCTGGTGGGAGCGGTACTGCTGGTGGTATGGGTACTGGGGGTGTGAAGCATCCAGGAGCTGTTGCACCTGTTGATGCGAGGGCTGTTGCTGGTGGGGCAAATGACAGGGGTATGCTTGGAATTCTGAGTGTTCTAAGTGCTGCTGGTGCTGTTTCTGCAAAGGATCTGGCTGACGTTCTGACCGTCCATGTCACCCTCCCGTGTGTTGCTGCTGAAACTGTGAGGGCACAATGTGATCATGCTGCTGGTTCCCAGAAGTGAGGTGTTATCCTTAATGCAGTCACGGGGGAAGAACATGCTGGGGCTGCAATTCCTCATGAGCGGGCGGTGTAATAGGCAGATTGCTTACACGATATCAAAGTGGTCTCCCTTTCCCACAGAGGGGTGGGGAAGAAGCCCATTGATTGGAAGATAAAAAGGATGATTCACATAGGAATTTGGGTACAAAGATGAAGGAGACTGTGTAGTTGGGTCTGGCAGATAGGGTTTCCTGGGGTTTTCCTTGTTGTAATGTCGGAGAGTCGGTGGGATAAATAGGATAATAATCCTATGGAATTTCCTGTGAATTTAGATGTATTTATCACTAGGAAATATATTGCTCTGTGGCAATTCTACAGGGAGCTGAGTCCCAGGTTTACTCTCCACTTAGGCACCTATCCGGGAATCCAGCCTGGGCGCCAAAGCGTCAGTTTAACGATTTGTGGTCCTCCCACAAGTTAGATATAGTATGTAGTGATATGATATAATATATTGTATTGGAAACCCAACTGTGACCCAGCCTTGCTGTACGACGAGTAACTGGTGTCTTAGTCCCAAATAGGGAAGTATGCACTCGGCGCTTAACCTTCAGTCAGGGCGAGTGATAGGTATTTAAGTATAGCCCAATGGCTAGTGAGATGGGGGGCAACGATATAGTTACAATTGCTTGTTATACTAGTACAAACTACTCGTGTTATATATAAAATAGAAGATTTATTATAAGTGAAAACTTCACGGAGTAGTGTTAGAAGCCAGCCTAATGCGGCCGTACATGTGGTACACCCGCATATATGCAGTGGAGAATGATATATGTGAAAACTTCACAGGGGGGAAGTTGGAAATAGAAGAGTATATGAAATAGACTGAATATAAATCCACATGCCAGTGTATCCCCTTCCCAACATGTCCAGATGAGGTGAGCTAGCCCTTGGGGTAGGTATGGGGCCAGGTAGAGAGTGTGGGGTAAAACCTGCTCCTAAAATCATGGAAATATTATCGTAGGTTCCTCATGATGTATATAACTTCGGTATGAAGTTGCGTCCTGATCTGGGGATAGCTGGGGGAGATATTGTAGTGTGAATGTTGAATATATATATGAAGTGACTCAATGGTCCCTGGTTCTAACAGACTGGGATATGTTGAGAGAAGAAAGATGGAGGAAGATTGATGGCGGTCTGTACAGGTGTATAGCTGGTATGGATATGGAGTGTAAGTGGAGGTGGTCTGTGACTGTAGAGCGCAAGGGCATAGCGGGAGAGAGGCGACTCAACGTGTTATTTTCCTGGACTCTCATTTTGGATTTATCATGACTGTTAATGGAGAGATGATGATACGGTGAGTGTTTACATGAGGTTGTCAGTCACAGTCAGTCACAGTCAGCCATGCTTGTACGTCATTAATTGTCGACTTCGGAGATAAAGGGACGAGCCGCGCCGATGGGAAGTTGTAGGAAATGTATACAGTGCTCCTATTTGAATATGAGCATAGTGTTGCTACGTAGAAAATTGAAAAACGATTACACAGCACTTGAATCAAGACCGAGGCCATCTTGCACTTCAGTTGAACAGCCACGGGCATTCTCGGGATACCACATGACATCATCTAGCCATTGGGGATTGGGGTCAAATGAGGCACGGAATCTGGTATTCATCTCTGGTACTCCTGATTCCCGCACATTTGGACCATCATTGTTTGAAAAAACGTACACGGCGGGTTCTGTCACCCCATGATGTGCTTCAGAGTCTGGAAGTAGGAGTATTCATGTCCCGACACACTGGGACCGTCCGCGAGTTTCAGTCTAATGGAAAAATGGCACACTATACTGGTAACTATCTCACGCTGCTGGTCAAAACTATTTTCTGCGCTTACAGAGATACTAACCTAGTTTGAGTTCATGGGGTGGAATAGAGAGGCCATGACGGTCGATCATGAAGCGCGCGTGGTCCCGCAACCACTTCCACCCATGTGTTCTATCGAAATTATTGTATCGTAAAAAAATACCCATGAACATTGACGCGGGGATAGCGAAAGGGACGAATCTACGATGAATGGTTAACAAGACAGACACAAAAGTAGAAATGGACTTGCCTCTCCCATTGTAAAGTGTGACCTGCTTGGCTAAATATAGCTTCTCCAGGGGTGTTCTCGCGGTATTCACTGTGATAGTAATTCCGCTTATAATTCCAGGACAGTGATCCAGTTTGTCCTTGCATGTGGTCATGAACATTGTCGACGACGACAAATTTATCATTTTTGTCAACATAGCCAATGTCACCCAAACAAGCCCCACGACTGGCAGCACTGACATTGTGCGGTATGTAATGAGTACCCTACGCTAGCCAGCCTTGCTCAAAAATTGCACCCCCGACCATAGGAAGCGTGATCTCGTCAAACCGACATCCAAGAATGTCCACAAGGTCTTCAGTGCGGTGCATCCATAATGAGGAGTCAAGCATGAGCTTTCCCATCCAGTTGACGGGGTTAGGATCATATCCGCTCCATCCTCTATAGACAGATAGACAGATAATTTTATACCAGGAATGTACGATATCTTCGAATACTGACCCTGGAAGGGTCATTACCATTCTATTTAGAATATCTACAACAGAATACTGTGATCATGAGCATGACTGGGAACATCTATCGGCAAATATGGCAACTTACCATTGGGTCATTGTCTCCACCTGACAATTCACCAGCATATATCAGTTTACATTGGGGTCGATCATGTCCTCCTTGCACAGTAACACAAAGGCCGGCCCACTAGAGATTGTCAGCAAGGTTGAATTCAGCGCATTAATTCATTACCATCCAACCATCAGGGAACACAAATCCTCCCGACAGTTGAGACTCTGCCAATGCCTAGTCATGGATAGTACTATAAATAATTATATGAGTGACTGAGTGTGTCATACCAGAACTGATGTCCACTGGTCCCACAGGTGCATCAATTCCAATACAACCTGATATATGCCATCACAAACCATTTCAAAGAGTCCATATATAAACTCCACGGGGTTTCATGATAGCGTGCGTGTGACCCAACTGATAAAACTCTCAAAATTTTTGCCTGGCATGTGATATACCTGGAACGGGATCCTGCAGGTGATTCTGCTTGCTGCAATGAGTTGCAATATCGAGGGATCCCTACAATAAAGCGATCAATATTTGTGACACTGAATCACTACCCACAACTCACATGATATCTCTCCGCACAGAGATGTCTCGCTCCAACTACGACATGATTAAAAATGGCGAAGAGTCTGGAACCAAAGAGCGACTTACAAGGGTTGTCTTGAATTGGGAAGGTGACCCATGATACGTTTTGACCAGAACTATTTGACCATCAGGTTGTTTCGCTTTATGCAGCTTTACTATAACAGAATTTGTTCGGTCAGGGTCATGCGTTAGATAGATACGCTGTTGATTGATCGTCTGCAAGAGGTTGATATCATTCCGCATGTAGGTGAGTATCTAAAATCGGACATCACTACACTGCGTTTCCAAAAACTTCAATGGTACGTGCATCGGGATCATCCAAGGAACCTGAGGACGTGTGAATTGGCTGACTATTCACACCTTCAAGGTGCATGTGCTGTTAGAGGGGAATCCATCGCTGGAATAAAGGTAATCTCACCTCCTAAATGTATATTCACATTTCCGTGGGCATCTGCAATAGACAATGTGGCTTGTTTTAGTACATTGTATATGCCACATTGTTCAACAAGCCGGTTCACATATTTGGCTCTCCTGCATTTGAATTTTATCAATGGCGAAGATGTAGATTGTGCTTCTGACATAATGGTCAGGTGTGCAAGGATAGAAATTCAGGGATACCAGATGGGGCATCCCTTGATCCATTTGACCACTTTTTTTCTGGCTTTGAGGTTTTCTAATCCTCCTATCGCTGTTCTGCTGCAGCCTTAATATGCTTTTAAAAATGTTCAAGATAGGACGAGAGCTGTGGTGTAAAAACATCCCGGCGAACATTAAGAGTATTGTAACAAGAATTATGAATCTTTCATGCAGGAATAAACGGTAAACGACCAAAGCATGTACCCAGCATTTGATTCATTGGCATTCAACCTTATCTGGTTCCTTTGCATGATCGACGGTGCATTTGATGGGCCACTCATGAGCGTTGAGGCTTGTGTAGCGGTGGTAGGGATTAGGTGGTTGGGAAGATGATTTGAAGCAGAAGATATGGCAACCCCTTCCGTCACTGCATCTCTGTGCCATACATCCGAGTCGTGTTCACCAACATAGTTCAGATTAGAGGCCTCGAACCTCTCTGCAGCCTCACATATCCTATGCCCTATTCGTCCCTCCGCTTTGGATACTTCATTCTGCTCAGGTTGAGGTATACTCGAGTTGTGGTGTTTATCTCCGAGATAAAGTGTGGAACCTGGAACATTCACGACGTGAGGGGTGGTGGCGAAAGATTGAGATGGTTCCAGAGGCAGGAGGCTGGTGTTATACACGAGGTGATAAGGTTGTGCACCTTGGCGCTGAAGCACAGCGCTGTGCCAACATCTGGGGGCAGTGCAGGTTGAACGGTCCGACTTCAAATATATTTCCCGTAGGTAAGCTGTCGTTGTTAAACTCTAAACCTTATACATGCCACACGAACACTCACTGAGTAGCACTCAGATGTCCAGATCGGGTCAGATCAAATGTTATGCTTTGTTATATTTACTAGGCTTGATTCACCATTCATCATATAAGATGCCTCGGGGTGAGACTCGATGGCCATTCTTACCGGACCCATGGAGGAAGGCAGGCGGGGCTCGAAGATGAATTAACGGACAATTAAATTAGATCAATATTAGACGAGCAGATATCTAGATCCGGAGATTTGCTCCAGAGAGCGATGCTTAACGTTCCGTAGCTCCGGATCCAGACTCTGAAGGGTATATCAGATATAATCTAGTATACAAGCATCCGAACGCCGCTCCTAATAAGAACAGATATGAAACAGATAAACATAAAGATGGAGTAGACTTTGAATATAAAGCCAGAAGTCCAACTAATGTGAGAAAAGAAGCACAAAATAATTCAAATATATGAAATAATTCATAATGCTATAAAATTGAAGGAACGGACGAGCATACAGCATGTCCAAACAACAATCGAACGAGTCCCTGTAATTGAAACTGTTTTCGGGAGGTTTTGCCTCGTCACCTTGCACTTTAATGATCAACATTTCCCCATGAATCCGGAGAGTCTACAAGCTACAAACATGCCCATATCACTATCAGCACAATCCACCTGATAGAAGGGACAGTGCACACCCATAGATTTAAAAAAAAAAAAAAAACGGAAAAACACTTAATCATTCACCTGTTAACCAGACCCAGAAATTAGCATCAACCTTCAATGTCAAGCCACATACGCCAGTGTTCCTCTGTGAACTGCAGTATCTCAAATACTTACAAGCGCCGCCTATACTCCCTGCTGGACAAAACGTGCTGGCATATGCTGCCACACATCAATATGAAGATCACATCTCGAGTCGGCCAAAGTGGCGAGTCTTCCACAAAACCTCAACATCTCGAATACTCCACCCTATCGAGATATTTCAGTCTCATCATGCACATAAAAGGGACAGGGGTAATAGGTCATTTGGAACATGAGGTTGCCAAAGATCTCTTAGGAGCAACGATAACGTCCATTGTATCAGGACTCGGCTAGATTTCTTTTGGTGAGGTCGAGGGAATGCGTGATTTTTCCTGCGAGGCTGGCCTGACGGAGGGCGGGATTTGGGCTTGTGTACGAGGGTGTATATCTCAGCTCTGAAGATGATATTGAGGCAACCAACTGTTCTACCTGAACAAGAGTCATCTAGACGATATGGACGGATAAAAAGGCGGCTTACAACTGACCTTGGATTAAAGAAGGGTAATATATAAGCACCGGTGACTGAGAAATTTTCATGTCACGCCGAGTGCTAATTATGTAAACCAGAACCAGAAATTGCCGGTCACTCAAGAAGGAGTGCATAATATCTTTTTGACAGTGTATCCATGTAACTATGCACCAGAGATTTAGTATCTGTTATTATCTAGAAGCTTATGGTCGTTTAACCCTCCAAAGATTCGAACACAAAAGTCAAGCGGCGGTGAGGCGGTAATATTGATATTGGTGGACATTCTACGTTGGTTCGTGATTTGGAAATTTTCTTACAAAAATCACTCTATATTCACGAAGCATTTTTTTGAGCTTCCAGATCTTCTGGGCGTGTACCCCCTCACACAAAACTAGATATCATCGACATGGGTTTCTCTCACAAGTTACATACAACTGCTCAATTAATATTTCTCCCTTTATCTCACACATCGCGCTGTCCTCTTGATATTGTCTCGTTGTTCCAGGCCTGTTCATTACCATGTTTGTATGACTAGTAAGCAATCCCTAACACTGGTATCAGTCCAGTGTTTCATTCTTTGTGTATTCATGCCGTTTCTAACTTCTCTCCTAAATCGCTTTCTACAGACTCGTCACGCTGCATCCACGGTTTCCAGGTAATGGACGTTCGATAATTCACGTTGTTTCCAAAAGATCTCGTCCAAAACACATGTTTCATGGACTACGAGTCTTATATGATGGATGTTGAGCCAAGCCTAGTAAATATAGAAATGAAAATAACATTTCATCCAACCCGATCTAGATATTTGACTGCTACTCAATGAATGTTCCTGTGGCACGTAAAACATTTAGAGTTTAACAACGACAGCTTACCTACGGAATATATATTTGACGTCGGGCAATTCGGCCTGCACTGCCCCCAGACGTTGGCACAGCGCTGTGCTTCAGCGCCAAATAGCACAGCCCTTATCAACTCGTGTATACCACCAGCTTTCTACCTCTCGAACCATCTCAACCTTCGCCTCTGTGCTTCATCACCATGAATGTTCTAAGTTACATCCTTGGCTGGGAAGATAAACACCACAACTCGAGTATGCCTCAACGTCAGGAGAATGAAGAATACAACCCAGAGGGACGCATAGAGCAAAGGATATGCGAGGCTGCAGAGGGGTTCAAGGGCTCTAATTTGAACTCTGTTGGGGGGAATGACTCGGACATGTGGAACAGAGATGCAGATATGGAAGGGGCTGCCATATCTGCTGCATCTAATCATCTTCCTAAACAAATACTGCCTACTTTCGCTAGACGAACCTCAACGGTAATGAGTGCTCCATCAAACAATCCCCCACTCACGCATAAGAAACGGAAGTCCAAGGCTAAAGAACTACATGTTGGGTACATCTGTTTTTCATTCATTCCTTCATTATACATAAACTCATTATTATGGTTGCTGGACTTCTTATCATTTCTTGCACATGCGCTGGAATGTTTCTACTGTCAGCTCTTTCCCAACAAATTTTATGAAACTCCTCTTAGGGCTGCACCAGAGAAGCGGCAGTCATAGTGAACCTCAATTAAAGCATCATAGGGATGAAATCTGGGAGGGGCAACCAGGTACGAATCATCTGGTATACCTATCCTTTTACTACACTTCATACCTTACCACAGCACAATCCATGTCTTCTTCCCCATTGATAAATTTCAAAATGCGGGAGAGCCAAATCTGTGAACCCGCTTGTTGAACAATGTGGCATTTACAAAGTGCTCAAACAGGGCACATTTTCTGTTTCAGATGCCAAGGGAAATGTGAATATACATTTTGGAAGTGAGGTTTCATTCTATTCCAGCCATTGATTCCCCCCTGATAGCACTTGCATCTTGAAGGTATGAATAGTCAGCCAATACCATTGGCTTCAGGTTCCCTGGATGATCCCGATGCACGTACCATTGAAGTTTTTGGAAACGCAGTGTACTTATGTCCGATTTTAGATACTCACCTACATGCGAAATGATATCAACCTCCTGCAGACGATCAATCAACAGCGTATCTATCTAAAACCTTACCCTGACCGAACAAGTTTTGTTATAGTAAGGCTGCATAAAGCGAAACAACCTGATGGTCAAATAGTTCTGGTCAAAACGTATCACGGGTCGCCTTCCCAATTCAAGACAACCCTTGTAAGTCGCTGTTTGGTTCCAGACTCTCCGCCATTTTTAAGCGTGTCGTAGTTTGAGCGAGACATCTCCTTGCGCAGAGATATCATGTAAGCTGTGGTTAGTGATTCAGTGTCACAAATATAGATCGCTTTATTGCAGGGATCCTTCGATATTGCAACTCATTGGAGCCAACAGAATCACCTGCAGGATCCCATTCCAAGTATATCACATGCCAGGCGAAAATCTCGAGAGTTTGAGGAGTTGGTTCAGCCGGAAGTTGTCATCAAACCCCGTGGAGTTTATATGTGGACTCTATGACATGGTTTGTGATGGCATATATCAGGTTGTATTGGTATTGATGCACCTGTTGGACCAGCGGACATCAGTTCTGGTATGACACACTCAGTTGCACATATAATGATTTATAATATTATCCATGACTAGGCATTGGCAGAGTCTCAACTGTCGGGAGGATTTGTGTTCCCTATTGGTCGCATGGTAATGAACTCATTTTCTGAATTGAACCTTGCTGACAATCTCTAGGATGACGGCCTTTTCGTTACTGTGCAGGGAGGACATGATCGACCCCAGTGGAAACTGATATATGCTGGCGAATTATCAGGTGGAGACAACGACCCAATGGTAAGTTGCCATATTTGCCGATAGATGATCCCAGTTGTGCTCATGATCACGGTAGGATGTTATCAATATTCTAATTGCAATGCATATTGCCCTTTCAACGTCAGTATTAGAAGATATCGTACATTCCTGGGATAAGATTAACTGCCTATAAAACAGATCGATCCGATCCGATCCTACCCCTGTCACTTCGATGGGAGAGCTCATGCTTTGCTCCTCCTCATGGACGCACCACGCTGAAGACCTCGTGGACATTCTTGGATGTCGATTTGAAGAAATAAAGCTTCCTATGCTCGGGGCTGCATTTTTTGAGCAAGGCTGGCTAGCGCAGGGTACCCATTACATCCCATACAGTTTCAGTGCTGCCAGTCGTGAGGTTTGTTTAGGTGACATTGGCTTTGTTGACGAAAATGGCAATTTTGTCATCGTCGAAAATGTTCATGACCACATGCAAGGACAAACTGGATCACTATCCTGGAATTATAACAGGGATGACTATAACAGTGAATACCCCGAAAACAACCCCGGAGAAGCTATATGTAGCCAAGCAGGTCAGACTTTCCAACGGCACAGGAAAGTCCATTTCTACTTTTGTGTCTCTCTTGTTAACCACTGATTGTAGAATCGTCCCTCTCGCTATTCCCGCGTCATTGTACTTCAAAATTTCTTTACGATACAATAATTTGGATGAAACACATGCGTGGAAGTGGTTGCGTGACCACGCGCGCTTGATGATCGATCGTCATGGCCTCTCTATTCCACCCCATGAGCTGAAACTAGGTTAGTATCTCTGTAGGCGCCGAAACGAGTTTTGACCAGCAGCATGAGATAGTTACCAGTATAGACTGCCAATATGACATTGAGCTGAAACTCGCGGACGATCCCTGGGTGCCATTTCATGAATGGTCCAGCTTCCAATGGGACCCTGAACCACATCCCGGCTTGACAAATCCCGCCGTATACCTTTTTTCAAAAAATGATGGTCCAGATATCCGGGAATCAGGGGTACCAGAGAATGCGACCAGATTCCGTGCCTCATTCGTCCCCAATCCACAGTGGCTGGATGACGACATGTGGTATGCGGAGGATTCGCAGTGGCTGGATGACATCATGTGGTATCACAAGATTATCCGTTACACTTCGACTGAAATGCGAGATGGCCTCGCTCTTGACTCAGATGCGGAGTAATCGCTTCCCAATTTTCAACGTAGTAACGCTATGCTCATATTCAAATAGGGCTCCCCAAATTCGTTACCTACAACTTCCGATCGGTGCCGCTCGTCCCTTTATCTCCGAAGTCGACGATCAATGACGTACAAGCGTGACTGACTGTGCACCTCCGAGATGGCCTCCACTCAGCGGGTCCACACTCAGCGGGTCCAATCCTCACCTCAGCGGGACCTGCCCTACCTGAGCGGCCCTGGAATGGCTGTCAACGTGTTCCTCCTGCCCATCCAACTCCTCTCGTAAACGTAAGCCCCAAGGACTCCCCGAGACCTCTGGGGCGGATGAGCAGCCGCTGCGCCTCAATTGTATGGCTAGGGGCAGAGGGGCAGCTAGGGGGTTAGGGGTGGGGTGGCGGCAGGTGGTGGTGCAGGGCAGCAGGGTCATGTGTTTGTGGGAATGGAATTCCCAAAGTATGGCGAGTATTTATGATGCTACCTGCCAGCCCTAACCTACTGTGAGGTCGTGGTTATCCGCCCACCCACCAGCCCTCAAATTCTTCGTTGGCACAATCGTCATCTCTAACCGGTATCTTCTCCGCATTTCGACTCGTACAACTCCTGGTTTAAACTCTTGGCTTCAAAACAATAAACTGGTAAAGGTTGTCCCACCGTCGTCTTTCCATCGTAATCGTCATCATTTCTCCATTCGCTCGTCCGCTCGTACATCCAATGCTTGCCATCGTACTCGACCTCGTTTTTCGTTTCCATATTGAATGTATCTCTGTAATTTCACCAACATCTGACAACACTGTGATATTCACCAACACCAAAACACTCCTGAGAGGACAGTTCGGAGGCGGTGAGGCCGGAGGGAGTACTTGAGCACAAGATCTCTCAATGATATCGTAGATATATTTCGAATCCATACCATCATTTTTTTTTATTTGCCCGCGCAACAAACTCACACACTGCAGGCAGCACACAATACATCGCATGATCGAGTCGAACCCAACCTTTGCAATGTCAACTTCGCGAGATCTTGCTAACCTTGGGCAGTGTCTGGCATCTTTTAACGATTCAATTCCAGTCCTGTCTCCTTGCACGATCTTGATGGGTTGGAATCCATCGGATTCCCCTTATCCTTGCCGTTTTACCGTGATGCAGTGTGGTGTCACCGCCGGGGTCGACTAACGGTCCCTTCACAAAATAAAAAATAAAAGAATGAACTAGGCGAATTCGAAACCGAATTTCGATGCAGTGTGGTGTCACCGCCGGGGTCGACTAACGGTCCCTTCACAAAATAAAAAATAAAAGAATGAACTAGGCGAATTCGAAACCGAATTTCGCCGCCCACCTCTGGCGTTGTGGGGATTGACCTTCTGTCATATCTTCCGACAATGTTTCAGGTCCTCACCATTGTTATCTATTCGTTAGTATTTCTGTTTAGCTATTTGCTTCTTGTCTTTTCTCTTTTTCTTTTTTTTGCCAATTGTTGTGTGCCCCTGAATTTTTGGTTCTTGTCATATCTTAAATGTGCTCTTGTAACTTGCGCATTTTGCTTTTGCTTTCATGTGCCGGGGTTTTTTCTTTTTTTTTGGTTTGGGTTCTAATTTATATTCCCAAGTGTGAGTTCCCTCTGTTCATGAATAGATGATCCAGGAAGATTGCCTTTGATGGCCTATCGAATCTACCACTCAGGATAACGTCTTGGCGATGTTTATTAATTTTGCCAGCGGTGTCGCGTCGATATATGGTTGGTACATCTTCCTAATCAGCGTGAAGCCACCGACCCTCCCCAATTATTCAAACCAAACCCCAACCATGGCGGGATTGAAGAAAGGGTGATATTGTACCACACAAATGTGTCACACCATGCTAAGTTGTCGTGGATTGGTATCTCGATAGAGTCTATTAGCTCTGAGTTCTGGTAACTCCGACCTGATCAGCCACGGAAGTACCAAAGGTTATACAATATACCCAATCCAGTGACCCCACCAACTATGCCATGGAAGCTACAGCGTTTATCATTTATTACACATCCTTCAACATGTCGATCAGATTAATGAGACCTGATCGGCTATCCCATAAGGACACTTGACCTTTTATCCCGTATCAGCAATTCACCATCGATCAGAGATCAATTTTTGTTTGACTTACTCAAAGATTGAACTGGGACAGAGTTGATTAGGTACGCTACACGGATTCCATTTGTTTACCATGATCCTGGATCACCATGACATGCCCTCTTTGGAGTTAATCACAGAGATCACACTTGAAGTAGTAATGCTACATGTGAGGTGCAGAGTGTGAATGAAGGGGATGTCAAACAGGGATAAGGACACAATATTCGCAGATTTCTATCCAGTCCAGCGATGATACCGAGCCTTTAATTAATCTTATACTCGGAATGTGGAGCCATTGACACAACAGGATCGGCTCGGTGGGGTCGATGAAGAGCCTCAAAAATTAGCTAGGACTGAACTTGGCCTTCACATTTTCCCACATACCTCATCGCTGAACTTGGATCGAAAAACCTGCACCCTAGCTCAAATCCTCTTATCCTTCTCTTAGGTATATACACAAGCGCCCCTGCCATACTCCATATTCTGGACCATCTAGAACACCCGTCCTCCCACTTCATTACCACCCACTTGGAATTTGAGACAAAAAGGGCTCTTTCTCAGAGGAAACATGGTTCACTGTTATATGATATTCGCGCTCTACATTTTCTCCACCCTCGCCACGTCCATGAGGGGTACAACATACAATAATTTTATGTTTCTATTGTACCTCTATCGTCTAAATTCTACAAAAGACATCTT
>QLPI01015626.1:0-20173 GCA_003314275.1 Chroogomphus rutilus | reverse complement strand
AAACACTCCCGCAAGGTCTATAATCTCCTTCTGTGTCATGGCATCAGGAATATTCGATAATGTGACCCGACGAGACTCAAAGGCGGTTTGTATCTTGATTACTGCAGCACCTGTCTCAAATGTAGCTGTAGTGCGTCCAAATTTTCGTTCAACGGTTGTTTCCAGAGAGTTGTGTTGATCGACTTTATCTTTGGACTTGAAGTTATGTCAGTGCATTTCTCTATGATAGTCAAAGTGGCTGGCCGCGCTTACCTCGTCAATCAAGTCCTTCAAAGAATGCTCAGAATGCTGAGTGGGTACCTACATGGCACACTTTGGATATTAAGGTACTCAATAAATGAGACTGGCTGACCTTTTCACCAGGCCCACTGTTTGGAAGGAAAGTAGTTGGAAAAACCGATGTTCCAAACTTTAACGAGGCGTTAGGGCTTGGTCGTTGTTCTCTCCATGGGGTCGCGTCAGAAGCCAATGACCCATTAGCCCGTTCCACCGATTCATTGTTTGGAAGGATAGTAGCTGGATTGACCAACGTTTGGATGTTCGGGGAGGCGTTGGGACTTAGTCGTTGTTCCCTCGACGCAGTGGCGTCAGACGCCAATGACCCGTGTAAGAACTTGCATTGACTACCCTTGGTGCAATTTCCAGCGGCCCAAAATACGCATCGAGGCTCAGACATACTGGGTTTCTGAGGAGTATTCTCAGTATGTTTGACATGAATGTTTCGACATCGTTCCCCAAAACTGCATGTCCCAGCACTGTAGTGCTTACACACAATGCGTGTGGAACTTTGAGGCTGGCCTGTATGCGAATAAGGACATGCGGTCCCCTTCGTGCAGGAATTAGTTCTGTAGAACAAACAGGGTTTCTTGCTTATGGTTGGTTGCATGAAAGACACATCTATATAAAGTTAACACGAGGCTCTTCATTACGTCTGTTTAATGTGACACACTGGTGTACAATAAGGTTTGGATGAACCACGTGATAAATTTAGCTTTCCCATTGGCGTCTGCTCTCGTTTAGCGAACTCACATTAAATCGCCTATTTTGAGCAAAACATTACAAACCCCGCTATGGGCAAATATTAGTGTTGATAATTATGGACTCTAATAACTATACGACGCAGAAAGTCCGACTCCTTTAATCTGAATCCCAATTCTTGCACACACTACTACTGTTGTTCAAAAGGGGGATGAGGAGGTCTAGGCGTCACAGATGACGAAGCACCAGTGAGAGATTCTACATGTGGAGCGGAGGACACTACAGATGTCCATCCTCGGGTCGAGGGTGAAGGTCCAAACGAAGATCGCACAGCTGCTGGCACTACACGTGTTGGGGGAGCTGCACGTAAATCCATCAGTTTGCCCAAGCTTGGGGTTGAGTTCTGGGATGCGATGAAAGCAGTAAGAACAGGTGTCGGAGTTCGCGTATCAATCCGCCGATGGAGTTGAATGCTTAGAGATGTGTGATTAGCATTCTTGAAAGGACTGACTGTGCTCATTTGTTCACCTGCGTCTAGGTTCCTGATCAACTAGTTGCGTGTCGATACGATAAAGCTGACATAGCTGCCAGGAATGTCAATGCCGCAATGCTCAGATCGCAGGTTACACACCTCTTTCACAAAATATCGTCGATTTTCAGGCATGTATGGCAAGACCTGCGTCTTCTTTTCAGACACTACAAATCTGCGCGAATAGTATCAGTAAAAAGTCGTAATGACGCTGGGGGTGAAGTATGAACTCATTCAAGGTTTTCTCAACCAAAGCAATAAACTTGGCATTTGTCTTTCCAAAAGATACTAGGGCTTCTGAGAAAACGACATTGGTCTTTTCTTTAGTGTCCGAGATTCCTAGTGCTTCTGCTAGTCGGGCGTTGCGCTGTGCGATACCACATTCATCTCGACAATGCAATTGTGGCATAGGCTTGTTCTGGTTGGTATCATGTCTACCGCATGTGGTGGGCTGTTCGAAACGTCCACAAGGGCATGTAATTTTGATTATGAAGCCGCAAGGTTCCGACTCATGACAAGCTGATGGTGCATGACATGGCAGAGAGCAAGGATGATGGGCAGGTAGACTATTGTCGAAGGGTGAGGCCAAGATCATAAGCTACTAAACACAAGCCAACACATACCACGACTTTCTAGGTTTTCCGCAGACTGAAGAACAATCACCACAGTCATTACTATGGCAAAGCTTTTGGCATCGATGAAAGCCACAACCAAGGAGTCTATATTGACGTCTCAGAACGACCTGATGCACGGAGAGCTAGTGTAAAAGATATACTAACTTCCCACATGCCTGACCGCATGATACTTTTTCCTGTGAACATCTGACATTGCTGAGATCAGATTTTCCACAAGCACAGCGTCTGGTTGTCAGAAAAGGACACGGAGGACAGTGCGAGGGATTGTCATGGCAAGTGTGTGCAACCTTTGCATGTCCGCAAGGTGGTGGTGGTAGATCGCAAGTAAATTTGCAGTTGATCTTTGTGCCACATGGAACTGGTGGAGCAACAACAGTACGCCCACAATGACAAACGAGCTGATGGAGAGATATAAAAAGACGAATTTATATTTATGGAGTAACTTACTTCATCGAAGGAGGACTGCAAGCACGGAGGGCACGGACCTCGGTGATCGAGCTCTGCACATCTGCACATAATCAGGTCGCGTGTATGATAAACTAGAAGATAATAAGATCTACTTATGTGATCCACAACCCAACATCTTGCCGCAAATCATATCACACTCGTGCCAAAGCTTCTCTGCATCCTCCAATTCCTTGTCTAGTAATGCTTGCTGCGATCCGTGTTTGCTCTTCTTGCCCTTTGCAACTTTGTTTCTGGACACAACAGCTAGTGGACAACACGTTCTAGGACATTGATGGCGTCCACACAAGCGCAACGCTCCGCACACCTTGTCGCATAAGATGATTTCCTCGCCTTGTGCAATCTCGCGTTGACGCTCGCTGCAAGCAACAAAGCGAGTTGTGGATCCACAACGACATGGCACAGTCACGGGGATGGAGCAAGGGGGGCAAGCTTCAAGATGACCTGAAAGAAGCATTCAACTTCGCCTCAGAGGTATGGGTAGGTAGTTCAGCCTACAGATTGCAGAGCAACAATGAGAGCAACCTTGAAGCTGCTTTCCACATGACGAGTTGCAAGTAGGGATAGGATCTGAACATTTCGAACGTTCTTCATTAATCAATTCCAATATCGGGTGCTTGCCGCATGGACAGTCTGTTGCAAGCATGGGATCAAATGGGCATTGGGCGGGAGTTGAAGAGGGAGTGTGACAATTCTATGAGATGCCTTAGAGACGAACGGTGGGAATATTCAATTGACATACCTTTGAACAACTGTGAATTCCACAAGCGAAAAGCCTGGAATTCGGGTTTATTAGTAAATGAAAAAACGTGAAAGCAAGCACATATACCTGCCACATGGCTTGCCACAATCATATCTTCCTACCCAAGTTGTCTTGTTCCCATCCGTACCGACGACGAAAGCCTCGCGCCTCGAAGACATACCCTCTCCACAATCAACCCGAGCGGAATTCTTTCCACAAAAGCATTGGACAATCTCTGTTCTTACGCATGGTGTACATTCGCCGGGATGACACTCTCTTTCGCAAAAATGGCTGCCGCACAATAGAGGTCGTCCACAGGTTTGACCACAAGAAAGTGAAGGCACGGGTGCCAACTGGGAGTGAGCACATCGGATAGACAACACCGTCTTGGTACAATGACAGGGTGTATGGACCGCCAGTTTACAGGGCGGACAAGGTCCTGCATAGGCTGTGTAAATACAACACAAATGCATTTGAACTAGCATATAGTCAAACCTGGATGACAACTGAGTGGGCAAGGGTGGTCACATGAAGGCCTTCTACGGCTGCAGGCCATTCCACAACTATGAACCAAAGAATGAGTCATGCAACATTAAATGAAATAAGTACCATACCTATGAGGTGTTGCGATGCCAAGCTTAGGATCATTAATGGTCCCACAAAAACAACTAAGGATAACGTGAGTAAGAGTGGCGAGAGACAACACAACAAAACTTAATCACAGGTAGTTCCAAGGAACTTGATTCCTTTTAGTCTGACAACCAGGGCAGCGCCAATATTCTTCCTCAACCGCACCTCGAGCCACAAAAGCATCCTTGACCTCCTTCGTGCTTTTTTTCGCCCATTCACGTATGCATTTCAGATGAAAAGATGCCCAACAACATGAGGTAACTTCGTCGGAAAGCGAGCACGACCAAATGGGTTGGGCAGGGTGTAAGGCATTAAAACAAATTGGACAGTCAGGGTAAGGTGGCGTCCTTAAAGCATGGGTCAGACGTGTCGTCAAATCACCGTTAGGGGAAGGTGTTCGAGGGCGCCGTGAGGATGGAGCGACAACAGCGCCGCGCTGCTCTGTCGATTGAGATCCGGACTGGTCCTTTCGAAGGCGACCTTGGGTCCTTCCAGTCGCAAGAGAAGAAGAGGGATCCTAAAGGTAACCGCGGTGCTTGTCAGTTTAATCCGGACGGTTGTCATGACTAATATGCAAGGAAAGGAGTCTTCAGGACTCTGAGAGAGCTATCCAAGTTCCTGAAGAGTGAAATTCATCTCTGCAGAACTCACTTTGGATGTAGTGGGGCCTCTACGGTTTTTCCGTCCTCTTGGAACAAATGTACTAGGCTCAGTGTTGACTACTTGAAAATGTTGGGACTGGCCGGTACCACGACCTCGACCACGACCTCGACCTCGACCACGACCTCGACCTCGACTTGCACGATGGTGTAGTGTATTTCGATCCGTAACTGAGTCAAAATTCAACAATGTTGAGGAGTCCGTCGATGCAGGAGGGTCTGGAGGTATGTTGGACATATGAACAAGAGACAAGATGTATGTAGCAAGAAATGGCAATGGCACTTGCAGTTTAAAAAGTATTTGATCGATAGCTGAGTCAGGTCACTGACGGTGCCGAGAATCATGCAACGGAAGTCACAATCCCCGAATTTCCCTGCAATATGGTTATCCCAGGCCCTCATAACACTGCCACTGGCCTCTGCAGAGACTATGACTAGCATCAACAAAATCTGGCGCATCAATTGGACCCCCAAACTCGGCCACCATCGTCATCAGCTCAGAGGTTAATGGAGAACACGAATGAACACCCCCTAATGATGGGATTCAAGGAAAGATTGGTGTGTACCAAACGGCAAGTGTCAGGGTCTTTGTAATTCCCTAATTCATCTGAACAACTTGGGGTCAACTTGGAACACTGAGCGCATTTGAACTACACGCTCCATCTATTCACTGGCATCTCAAACTGGCACCCATCCAGTTTGAGCATGCTCAGGATGGCTCCCATGGTCCAACCACCAATACCATTGCCCATTGAACTCCCAGGACAGCCTAATGCAGCATCATTAGCTACTTTACTTGGACAACTTAGTACCCTGATATATGGAATTGCTCTCCCCAAGACAAAGGCTGCTAAAACAGCAACTGTCAAGTACACATACTGAGATTCTGGTAATTTGGCAGTGCCAACCGAGCAGTCAGTCTATGTCTACATACAAGTGTTCAAGCTGCATACAAGTCATTTGGTATGCTGGTCACAGCTTGGCACATCTACCATCCACATTCCCCATCCCTACCCCTCATCCACTCTGCCTCATTCACCATCCATTAATCCTACCCCATCTGTTCCTTATTCCTTGACCTGCCCTACCTCAGGACATCCTGTCTTTGTTTTATCCTTGGCCACAACCCTGTTGTTTTATAGTCAGTCACTCCCTATTGTCTTATCCTTGGCCATATCTCTATTATTCTATTTCCATTGTTCTATCCCCATCTACATTCCTCCATTCTATTTTTACTCATTGTGGACAATACCCCTACATGTCCTGCATACCTTATTGTCCCACATTCCTTATTCCACATGTCACTTCTTAACCTATATAAGTAGGACATGTGTCAGGCTTCAGGACTGCCAATAATGCATGGGCCAAGCATTATAGTAATAGTGCTGGTTTCATGATGCTGGCAAGAAGTGGGCAAGTCCTGCAGGCCAGTCATAGTGGCTTGGCTTTAACATGCTTGTATATTGCACCCTACTTTCTGTGTGTGCCACTAATTTAGGACAGAAGAGATACCCAGGAGAGTGCTGAGAGTATCAGCCTGAGTAAAGGACTTTAGGTAAAAATATAAGGACTGAAATACTATCTCAGTCTCTTAGAAAAGAGCTCATATTAGAGTATTTAGCTACCTGAAATACTATCTAAAAGAATTGTTAACAATTGTATGAAATATGAGAATAAACTTGAACTCATACCTCAGTCTCTTAGAAAAGAGCTGAGGTCACAGAGTCACACAACTGCAAAATACACTAGCAAATTCAAACTCCGATCAAAGGCAGATATCAGGGATAATAATGAATAAAACCCATACCCCTGCTCCAATACTATTAAGTCCAGGTTGCCAGTGATCAGAAGAAGAGATGTTTGGGCTGAATGCCAAATCCTTAACACTTTAGACAGGAGAAGGGAGGATAAGAAGGCATAAACCTAGTTGATTTCTAGAATGAAGAACCATCTACATATATTCACTACTTGTATAGGTTAAGAAGTGAGATGTGGAATAGGATGGCACAAAGAATAGAGAACAATAAGGTATGAAGAATCATATGGAGGCATTGTCCACAATGATCAAGAATAGAACAAGGAATGTGGATGAGAATAGAACAATGAAGTTTGACTGAGAACAAAAGAGTGAGTAAGAATAGAACAATGGAAAATGGCCAAATATAAAACAATAGGGAGTGGCTGAACATAAAGGGCCATGACCAAATAATAGACGAATAGTAAATGTCTCAAAGGGGATTGGTTATAGGGGAGGAAGAGAAATGAAAGAATAACAATAAATAGAGGGGGTGGGATGAGAAAAGTGAACTAAATGATGAGCTAAATGTACCAAGCTGAAACCATATACTAGTGAGGAATGACTTGTCACTGGTATGGGATTAAACGGTAAGGGTCGATCGGTCGGTATTACCGAGTGAACCGGAGCTCAGTATCATGGGCTTGACAACATGCATGTATATACTCCCTCATTCTGGATATCGACTAGGCTTAGGCCCCTTACCTTCTCTTTCCTCTATAAAGTCCTCTACTTGGGCTGGCACTTTTGGCACTCTTTGAGTACCCCCTCTGTCCCAAATTAGTGGTATGTACAGAAAGTAGGGTACAATGCATGAGTACATTGAAGCCAAAGCCACTACTTTTGGCCTACAGGACTTGGCCACTCCCTATCTATATCTTCGGCATTACTGCAGTCTGACAGCAACAATCCCTCTTGATGCTCTGCACCAATGCTGCAACCTTATTTCTATAGCCCAATCAACCCTCAAAGATTCTCTACATGACATACAACTGGCCCAAGTTTATAAACATCTGGATGCCATCTCTACCCACTTAGGCCTTCTAAATACTACACAACCTGCTAGAAAATACACTTATACAGCTATCTGTACTTTACCTGCTCTGCTAGTCTCACAGCCAACTCCTGACCCTAAAATGCCATTCTGCAATACATGATATGACTTCACACTTACACAATCCAACCACAACAATCTTATGCTCTGAGACCTGTCCAATGAAGAGCTAGGAGAGAAATTACCAGAGTCATTAAAGATGCCAAATGCTGGTTTGAAACAAGATCATACACACCAGATGTTGATTGGAATGAGAACTTAGAGACTATTCCACTGTGAATCTGTACTACAGGCTGATACTGAAGTGGGGATATTTGGATTGCAACATGCACTGAAGCTGAAAAAATATATCTTGCCTCTACAGTACATCACTAGCTCTCTAAACTCTCAGATCAGTTTTCCATTATCATAAAGCTTTCCCAGTCATTGTTTATAGTATTCCTACCGCTTTTAACACCTCATAAGACAGCTGCAATTTTATCCCTCTCATTAACCAGAATGACCATATTATCACCCACTCCTTGACACTCCAACACATCAAACATCTCTTCCATCTATGGAACAATCAGCAAACTGAAATACACAAGTCCACAGTTCTCTTCTTTACTGATGCTCAAGTTGCCAATAACTGCATCAGCTTAAATATATATATATATATATATTTATTGGACTAAAAAGTAAGGAAAGAAATAAAGGCATGAGAGGAGAAGGAATAAGTGAAGCATGCCGAGATATTTGGCAGATTCAGTCATGATAAATGGAAGGGAGGGTGATAGTTAGACTGAGAGGGATGGGTGTGGTTGTAAGGTCAGGAATAGCATGTTGGGATGATGTAGAGTCAAGATGGATAGGAGTTAAGGTTGGGATAGAGAGAAAGAAGGTTGGGATGGGAATAGAACAGGGTAGATAGAAGGATATTTTGGGAGAAGGATGTCTTTGGGAGAGGGATGTCTTTGGGAAAGGGATGTCTTCAGGAGGGAGGATTGTGCAGTTTGAAGGATTTCTAGCTAGTCATTACCCCCCTTTTAGGTAGACATCCCACTATCTAGTAAAGTGTCAGCTTCTAGCTGAGAAGAATGGAAAAAGAGGGGTGAGAGCATATAATGTGAATATACAGGACAGATGAAGTAAAACGGATGGGGACAGATGGAAGAGACCTTGGCCGAATATGCCAAATGGCACCACTGACTGAAAGGTCCCAGCTAAAAAGCTTGCCAGCTATTCTGGTATACAGGCATGCACAAGGCAGTTGCATTGACTAGGGCTATTGACAGAGCTTCCAGCAATGGAATAGGATCCTGGGTGAGGCTTTTAGAGCAGTGACAAGTGCTGACTGGACCGAGGCTATCGGGACACATCTAAAGATGTTAGTGGCATGATGGAATGTAATACTGCCCAATGCCCTATTAATCAATAGATTATAGTGGGTGAGCAAGTTGTGACCAAATATTACCGACCGACAGATTTAGTGATGTGACAGATGGATGGATGGACTGAGATTTTCCTAACGAAAGATCTAGTAAACATGTCTATATATTCAGTAATAACCAAATTAGCAGTACTGGATCACAGAATGGCCCATTATTAGGAACCAAATACTGCCATGCCTAACTATTCAATTCAGCCATTTAGCCTCACTCCACACTCACTTACCTATTCACCTATATGATTCTCAGCCTTCAAATTCTATTGCACCTTATGTATCCGTCTTGGCATCACATGTATCTATCAATATGCTCCACTCATTTATATTAATCCTCACATGCTTGCAAATCCATTTTTACTTCATTTATGTTTAATACTTTCTTCATTACATTCCACCCCACTTCCCTTATTTGCAATTTCATTCTATCTCTGATATCCAATCTGCTACTACGTTCCTTATAGAGTAACTCCATTGGGAATCAGGGTGACATGTCATCCCTTAATGTTATAGAGGAGATCAAGATTGGGACATAGTATTTCTATTCTCGCTTTTTACGATCCTCAGACTTTTTTATCTATTATAGGAATCTAGTCAACTCTTAGTAGATTTGAGAGTAGTATAAAGATCTTATACATTCAGTAGTTTAGTCCTCAGTCAGATAATTGACTAAGATTTTGACTAAGCTTTCTTCAATTCATCTTAGACTTCATTTCCACTCTCACTTTTACGAAATTAGGGTCCAGTGCAATCTAGTAGGTGCAACACACAAGTTGAAGCCTAGCCCTATTCAGAACCTTGCCATTGCTTTGACCTTGGAAGATATTATATTTATTGCAACTATATCATTCTTTTATATCATAACACCCACCTACTCTAGACTGGATGTGAGCCATCTGTGATATCCTGGCATCTTACTTGCACATCTGTTAGGTGTTAGCATCCGAGTTTGCGTCAGGTCCGAGCTGACGTAAGTCGGTCCGAGTCATGTGTTTGGAGTCGTAAGGACTTGGCTTCAACTTTAATGTTGCGCCCTCCTCGATCGTCAGTCCTTTATTTTGGAGATTCAGAGAAGATAAGCTTTCGGAGTTCAAGAGTGAGTGGGAATACAAGTTGATATTTGAACTAAGGTATAGTACAGAAGTCTGGAGGTATTTATACATGCGGTCCTTATTGTAACTAATTAGGAATAGCTAAGGGAACAATAAGATGAACAAAAATGGAGTACAAGAAGATCTACAACTGGTGTTACAATAAGACTATTGTTCGACGAGAAAGGAAGGTTGTCCGAGGTCCAAGGTGATCGTTGTTGGTTGGACTTGGAGGTGTCCAGGTGGGTTTGGACTGGCTCGGACTTGATTCGGAGGGACAATCTTCGTAGCACCCTATGTCGGATGTCTGGGATGTCAGAGTTATATCACGGATATAACAGTACCCCCCTGTTAGGACCGAGCCTCGAGGTCCTGGCACTTAATGACGGTGGAAGTTACCGTGGGAAGATTATGTGATTAGGCGTTGAAAAAAGGTATAAAAGGGGGACCCTTTTCCATAGTAGTAGCCCAACTATGTCGTCAACCAACACCCCCGTCCCTGATGATGAAGCCATTTTGCTAGAGCGGATGTGAGCAGCCTTGGAGATGCTCGACCAAATCTGAGCTGAAAAGAAGAGGAAGGCCGAAGAGGAGGCCGAAGAGCAATGGAGGGCCGAGGAGGAGGCCAAAAGAAAGGCCGAGGAGGAGGCCAAGAAAAAGGCCGAGGAGGAGGCTAAGTGGGAGGCTGAGCATAAGGCCAAGGAGGAGGCCGAAAAAGCCGAGAGAGAGGCTAAAGGAAAAGCTAAAGAGGCCGAAAAGAAGGCCACGGAGGCTAAAGCAGCCAAAAAAAGGGCCAGAGATCAGGAGGCCCTTAGGCAGAAAAAGGAGGCCGAGAGGCTCCGAAAGGAGGAAGCCTTAAAAAGGATCCCTAAAAAGACGCCTCATAAGAAGGCCGTCAAGAGTTCCCAGATGGTTTCGGAACTATCTGTGAAAATATAATGACTGAAATACTAAAATACTATCTCAGTCTCTTAGAAAAGAGCTCATATTAGAAGTAGGTAGCTACCTAAAATACTATCTAAAAGAATAATTAACAATTGTATGAAATATGAAGATAAACTTGAACTCATACCTCAGTCTCTTAGAAAAGAGCTGAGGTCACAGAGTCACACAACTGCGAAATACAATGGCAAATTCAAACTCCTATCAAAGGCAGATATCAGAGATAATAATGAATAGAATCCATACCCTCTCTCCAATACCATCAGATCCTAGTTGCCAGGGATCAGGAGAAAAGATGTTTGGGCTGAATATCAAATCCTTAACACTATCGACCATCGCGGAGGACGAGTCCCAGCAAGGGGGCCCTTCCGGTGCGGGAACTCGGAGACCGTCTCTGAATACAGAAGCGGGGGGCTCAGGATTGAATGAACGAGAGAAGGAGCGAGCCCGAATGCTCCAACAGCAATATACACTCCAAGTGCATCAGGCCCAGAAGGCCTTCGAGAACTCCCTGTTGAGGAGTGCCAGGGGGGATGGTGCCGAGGTGGGTCTCGGTCTGTGCGAGTCGAGTCGGAGGACACTAATTAGTCTGCATCCCAACCTGTATCATCAGTCGTCCGAGGACGTGCTTGACTGGGTTGCGGAGCCTGGTCGGGTGTGCAAGCACTGTTCCGATCGGGAGGAGCCTTGCGTGTGGCCCACTCTGGGCAAGGGTACCTCCTGCTTCATCTGTGCCGATCGGAAGGTGAAGTGCAAGGAGAAGGATGAGGAGGAGGAGGAGGACACGGGTGCTAAGGGGAAGAGAGGGAGGGTTGCTTTGGAGGACGGTGCAGGGCCAAAGCCGAAGAGACAGAAGTTGGAGGTGTTGATTGAGGGGCCGTCTCGGGGTCCGAGCACCTCTGGGGTTGATTTGAGGGAGGTGGTTGAGGAGCTGCGGGGGTTGAGGCGGGATGTGCGGGGCATCCAGGAGGAGAATCGGAGGATTGCCAAAGCCCTAGTACATATGAACGACCTCCGGATCATTGAGCAGGCTCGGTGGTTTAACTGGTCGCAGAAGATGGATGAGTGGTGGGGGAGTTGTCCGAGGGAGAACTGGAAGGGGCCTCTGAAGGGTAAGGGGAAGGAGGAGGATAAGGGGAAGGGAAAGGAGAGGGAGAAGGAAGATGAAGGGGGTCCGAGGGATGATGGGTCAGACCAGGACGATGTGCCTGGGTCTTCGGAATAGAAGTTGTATTATTATTTTTTTGAAGTATTTTTTGAATCTTGAGATCGAGTGAAAATGTCTAATTCAGAAGTGAACTATCAGTCCAAGGTGAGGGACTCTGGAACATCACCCAGGGGACCTGGTTTGTCTGGGTATGCTCAGTGGAAGTTGGAGACTACCTCGGAGGCGTAGCCAAGCTCGTTGGCTGGCAGCCAAGATGTTTCGTCTTCGGTGCCTTCGTATCCGGTCCATCAGACTAGGTACTGGAGAGGGCACCTGTATCTTCTTCCTTCAATCTTCGAGTCGAGGATCTCGGAGATCTCGTATTTGGATTCCCCATCGATGATGACTGGGGGTTGGGGTGGGAGTATGCATTTGGGGAAGGTGTTCGGAGTTGAGGGTTCAAGCATAGAGACGTGGAAGACTGGGTGGATGGCTCTCATGCTTTTGAGGAGTCGCAGGGTGAATGAGACAGTTCCTACTTGTGCAATGATTTCAAAGGGACCTAGAAATTTCTCTGCTAGTTTTTTAGAAGGTCTTGTAGTTCGGATGTTCTCGGACTTAACAAAGACTTTGTCTTCAATCTTGAAGTCCGGAGGGACCGCTCAGCGACGATCTGCGGAGGCTGAGTATTGGGTCTGAGCCTCAGATATGGTCTTTTGGAGTTGTTGGTGCAGGTTGTCTAAGTCAACTATGAAGTTGTGTGCCCGAGAGGAAGCAAGGTCATGTTTGGGGTAGAAGGTGATGTTTGGATGGTAGCCCTTGTTGGCAATGAAAGGAGAGATTCCCATCGTTGCGTTCGGGGCATTGTTGTATGCGAATTCGGCAATGGGTAGTAGTTTGGACCAGTTGTTTTGCTGGTAGTTGCAATACACTTGGAGATACTGTTCGAGGGTTTGATTCATGCGTTCAGTTTGTCCATTCCCTTCGGGGTGATATCCTGATGTGAAGTGAAGCTTCATGTCCAAGGCTTTGCTGAGGGATCGGAAGAACAAGGAGACGAACTCGGATCCTTGGTCCAAGGTAACGTGTGAAGGTACTCCATGCTTTGAGAATATATGTAGGATGAAGAGTCTGGCCAGGGTTAGGGCGGTGATTGGGTCGACGGTAGGGATGAAGAGGGACTGCTTTGTTAGGCGGTCTACGATGATGAGGATAGTGTCGTAGCCATCCAAGGTGGGCAGTTTCTCTATGAAGTCCATAGAGATGGAGTTCCAAGGTTGTTTGGGGATCGGTAATTGCTTGAGTAGCCCGTAAGGGCGATGTCTCTGTGGCTTAGACCTCATACAAGTGGTGCAAGATTTAACATAGGACTTAACAGAATCTCGGAGTTTGGGCCAGACATAGTCTCTTCGTATGAGTTCTAATGTCCGATTCTGGCCGAAATGTCCTGAGATTGGGTGGTCGTGTTTGTCTTGTAGAACTCGGAGTCGGAGGTTTCCATGATCAGGGATGTAGATTCTTTTATTGAGGAGGAGGAGTCTGTCCTCGGAGATGGTCCATCGATCGGTGAGGTTGTCCATTCGGGACGAGGTTGTGGGGTCTTCTCGGAGTGAGGTCCGGATGTCTTTGTGGAGTTGTTCTACGTCCATGATCATTGCCGCTCGCATTACTAGAGTGTACAAGGAGGTGGCTCGGAGTGACGATACAAGTTGTTCTGTTGTAAAGACTGGTCGGAGGTTGTACGGATTGATCTTGGCATAGTCGCTTCCTCCCTCTTTAGGGTAGATGTCCCATCGTCTAGTCAGTGTGTCGGGTTTAGCACCGAGGTGACTGGGTCGGAAGCGGATTACCATGTTGAACTGGGAGAGATATTTGGACCATCGGACCTGCCGACGGGTGAGTAACTTGGTTGTTGAAAAATATTCTAAATTCTTGTGGTCGGTGACAACATCGATCGGATCTGCTGACCCTTCTAGGTAGTGTCTCCAGGTCTTGAAGGCTTCAAAGATGGCCAGTAGTTCTTTGTCATGTATGTCATAGTTCAATTCCGGAGGGGTGAAGGTTTGCGAGTGGAAGGCTATTGGGTGGATGTCGTTGTCTGTTGGGGATATGGTGGAGAGAATTGCTGCAAGGGCGTAGTCTGAGGCGTCGGACTCGACAATGAGTTGAGATCCGGCGATCCACTGTTGTAGGATCGGTGCTGTAGTGAACGCCTTCTTGAGCGTCTCGAAGGATGTTCTGCAATTCTCAGTAAAGTTCCACAGAGTATCTTTTCATGTCAGACGAGTTAGCGGCACTGTGATGTCAGAGTAGTTGAAGATGAAGTGTCAGTAGAAGTTCGCAAATCCAAGGAAAGACTGAATGTCTTTGATTTTTCGGGGTTCGGGCCATTCCTGGATGACTTTGACTTTGTCGTCGGCCATGGTCAGGCCCTTCGGAGAGAGGATGTATCCAAGGTACTCCACGGTGTCGGTGTGGAAGAAGCACTTATCTGCCTGGGCATATAAGTGGTTTGCTCGGAGGCGTCGGAGGACTTCTTTGATGTGGTTTCTATGATCTTCTAAATTGTCGGAGTAGATCAGGATGTCGTCCAGGTATACTAGTATGGACAGATCTAAGAGGTCGGAGAAGATGTCGTTTATGAATTGCTGGAAGGAGGCTGGGGAGTTGGTGAGTCCGAAGGGCATCACACTCCATTCGAAAGATCCATAGCATGTGCGGAAGGCAGTTTTCCATTCGTCGCCTTCTTGGATGCGTACCAGGTGGTATGCATGTCGGAGATCTATCTTGGTGAATATTCGGGCCTTTTGGGGACTGTCCAGGAGATTGGAGATTCGGGGGAGTGAGTAGCGATCCTTCTTCATTATTTTGTTTAGTCCATGAAAGTCGATGCATAAGCATAGTGATCCATCTTTCTTTTGGGCGAAGAGGACTGGAGCGCCCCCAGGGGAGCGTGAGGGTCGTATAAACCCTGTGGATATATTCTCATCTAAAAACTCTCGGAGGGACTTCAGTTCACTTTCGGAGAGAGAATAGATCGGACCGAATGGGGGTGATGTGCCTTCCTCCAGTTCGATTTTGAGGTCACATGGTCGGTGAGGGGCTAAGGTGTTGGCCCGAGTTTTGCTGAAAATGTCTTTGAACTCATGGTACTCGCTTGGGACGTTACTCAGGTCTATCGGACCTTCTTCGGAGTCTTGGCAGTCAGAGAGGAAGAGCTGGAAGGTTTGTGTACCTTCCATTCTTGATATTCAGGCAAAGGCTGCTGCGTTGACTAAGGCAACCTTTGGCGCCACGAGCTGGGGTTTCAAAGGGGATGGAGTTTTGGATGAGCGCGGAGTCGTAGCTGCTGGCTCGGATGGTACCTGGAGATTAGCTGTGGTTGGAGAGCCAAACGATATACTGCCCAATACCCAGTCAATCAACGGATTGTAGTGGGTGAGCCAGTTGTGTCCAAGGACTGCCGAGCAACTAGAATCCAATGGAGTTACGCAGAACGTAATGGTGTGCTACTCCCCTGTTGGGAAGCAAACGTGGAGGTCGATGGCTTTTTGAATCACGGAGTTGGAGGAGCCATTGAAGAGTCATAGTGGAATCGGAGTGATGTTGTAGGTCCAGAGTTGGTGCTTTGTAGCATAGTCAGAGTCCAGGAAACAGTGAGTTGATCCTGAGTCTATTAGAGTGTCAATATAGGTGGTTTCAAGGTGGAGACAGATGGTCAGGGAGTTCAGACTGGAAAGAGCAGATGCGTTGAGTCTCATCTCCATTGGTACATTACTGGGTTCAGTGCAGCCCCTAACTGATGCTGGAGTCAAAGGGCTGCTTAGAGATTTTTTGACTCCAAGGTATCCTCTACTTCGGAGATCGTTGCCTCGGTCGTGCTTTCTGTGATAGTAGTTGCACATCCTTTGGCGGCGGCAGAGGTTGACTTGGGACATTCCTTTGCTACATGACCGGTTCTTCCACAGAACAGGCAGAGATTATGCTTGAAACAGCATTGTCATTCTTGAGGCGTGAGTTTGCCGTCTTTGCCAAGTTTCGTGCTCATGACCGAGATTGTCTTATTTGGGGTCTGGCTGGGGTTCGGAGGTCTGGTGCTTGTACTTGCGATCGGAGCAGTTGGTGCCCTGTTTCTGTCATTTGGACGTTCAGGGGCTTTGGATGTGAAGGCTTCCCAAGACATTTCGGAGCGTCTTTCCCAGTAATGGGAGTCAATCGACTGAGACAGTCGTCGTAGTTGTAGTAGGGAGTCAGGTTTTCCTATGCGGGTGATTTCGTCTTTGATCCTATTGGGTAGGCCGTTGTAGTATTGGCAACAGAGTGCGGAGTCTCCCTACTGAACGTAAACGGCAAGCCTGTTGAATTCCACCACGTACTTTGTGATGCGTTGGTTGTCGCACATTCGGAGGGCTTTGAGGTCAGCTTCAGCCTCTCCTTCTGGATCGTGGGGGCCGAAGTTGGCTTTGAGTTCGGAGACAAATTCCTGATAATCGTAAAGCCAGTAAGGGTCTTCTTCAGAGGAGAGACCGGGTTCAAAGTAGTCTAAGGCAGTGCCAGTTAGATACGATAGTATATAGGTTACTTTGGCACTGTTGGAGTCAAAGGCGTCAGGGTGGTCTCGAAAGTTTAAGGTGCACTGCACCAGGAATGGTTGTAATTTCTTGGCGTCGGAGCCATCGAAGGGGTCGGGGTCTCGAATCTGGGTCCGAGCTGATGATTTCTTTGAGCCAGACAAATGTTTGGCTAACATGGTGATGGCTTCAGCATTGGCTTCGTCCGAGGGTGGCATTTGGTTTTCTAGGAGGGGGTTTGATGAGTGTTCGGATGGTGGGTCTGGGGCTGGTGGAGGGTTTGGTGGTGTATGGATGTCAGGTTCTGTGGCAGGTAAGTTTGGGGTCAGGGATGCGTGGCATACCAAAGCTTCCGTAAGTCTTTGAACAGCTCTGATTCGTTTGCTGTGTCTCATAGATGATCAGGAGTGTGAGTTCGAATATACTGTTAGCATCCGAGTTTGCATCAGGTCTGAGCTGACATGAGTCGGTCCGAGTCATATGTTCAGAGTCGTAAGGACTTGGCTTCAACTTTAATGTTGCGCCCTCCTCGATCGTCAGTCCTTTATTTTGGAGATTCAGAGAAGATAAGCTTTCGGAGTTCAAGAGTGAGTGGGAATACAAGTCGATATTTGAACTAAGGTATAGTACAGAAGTCTGGAGGTATTTATACATGCGGTCCTTATTGTAACTAATTAGGAATAGCTAAGGGAACAATAAGATGAACGAAAACGGAGTACAAGAAGATCTACAACTGGTGTTACAATAAGACTATTGTTCGATGAGAAAGGAAGGTTGTCCGAGGTCTGAGGTGATCGTTGTTGGTCGGACTCGGAGGTGTCCAGGTGGGTTCAGACTGGCTCGGACTTGATTCGGAGGGACAATCTTCGTAGTGCCCTATGTCGGATGTCTGGGATGTGGGAGTTATATCATGGATATAACATTAGGTACTGGGAATGCCAATGATATATGGGCCGAGCACTATTGTAATAATGCCAACTTCACTATGCTGGCAGAAATTGGCCAAGTCCTGCAGACTAATTGGAGTGGCTTGGCTTCAATATACTCGTGCATTGCACCCTACTTTCCATACATGTCACTAATTTGGAACAGATGGGATACCCAGGAGAGTGCCAAGAGTGTCAAGACAAGTAGGAGACTTCAGATAAGAGAAGGGAAGGCAAGAACTAATAAACCTAGTTGTATGCCAAGTTGATATTCATAATGAGGAACTATATTAGGAACTGTATGATGGTATGCCCAACTATTCATTTCAGCCTACTTAGCCTAACTCTGCCCTTACTTGCCTATTCAACTATATTGTCAGGCACTGGTATTGCCGATGATATGTGGGCCAAGCATTATAGTAAGAGTGCTGGCTTTATGATGCTAGCAGGAAGTGGCCAAGTCCTGCAGGCTGGTCATAGTAGCTTGGCTTCAACGTGCTCATGCATTGCGCCCTACTTTCCATGCATGCTACTGATTTGGGACAGAAGAGATACCTGGGAGAGTGCCGAGAGTGTTGGCCTGAGTAAAGGACTTTAGACAGGAGAAGTGTCAGCAACAACAAGAGCTTCAATACTGGAGAACGGAAGAGGGAAGTGAGCAATGATACTTGTCGGTGTATTGACCAGCTCAAGACTGAGCTTTAACTAATTACCTAAGAACTATACATATGGTCTGGCAGAGTAGCGGAGTCCAATAACAAGTAATAGAGAAAGGAGTGGAGAAATCATGACATTACCCCCCCTTTTAAGGTCAATGTCCTCATTGATGGTGCATGCATTGATCATTGCTTGTCTACTGAGTGATCCAAAGTACCAGGTTGGAGGGGCTAGTGCTTGTTTGGTATAAGCGCTTATGTCGCTCGTTCATTATCCCTCCCACTCGCGGTCTCGTCTGAAAGAGGTGGTGAGAAGAAGGTAAACGACCCCTGCACTCGTCCTAGCCATCGTGCCAGCGTGCACGATTGGTGGGGCATCCTTTTTGCGAGAAGAAGGTAAGGCAGGGGTCGCAGACTTGTTAGTCAGTTTTCTGGTTGCGCCAGCGTGCGTTCATTCTCCCTGGACCAAGACCCTCTGGAGCTCTCTGCTAGCCATGGATCCCCTTCTCGTTGCGCCGGCGTGTGCAACGATTACGGGTTGTTTCTTCGTCATGCCGGCGTGCGCGGCAACTCGTTTTTTTTTCCTTTTTTACAGGTTGTTTCGTTGTCGCGCCGGCGTGCGCGGCGACTCCATCCTTTTTGTTGCGCCCGTGTTCGTGGGTTTGTGCCTGCACTCCTGTCGCGCTCGCCATTGCGTATTGGTGTACCACCCTCACACCTGCACCCGCACCTGCACCCACTGGTCTCACACCATCCTTATGCCCACCGCCCTTGCACCATCCTCACGCCCACACCTGCCCCCGCACCCCTACTCACACCTGCCCCCTTACCCCTATGCGCACCTGCATCCATCGCTCTTGTGCCTGCGCACCTGCATCCGTCACTCTCGTGCCTGCGCACCTGTCGCACCTGCCATTGTGTACCGGTGCACCGCCCTCGCACCATCCTCACGCATACCCGCTGCCCTTGCGCCTGTGCACCGGTTGCACCCGCCTGCGTTCGCGCCTGCGCATCTATCGTGCCGCCTGCGTTCGCGCCTGTTGCCGTCGCGCCCTCGTATCACCGAATCGCCACGTCCACCACCACCACCGCGCGTGTCACGCAGGTGTCGCACTTGCCGTCGCGCACCTGTAGCGCCGATTTGCCGCCGCACACTCGTTGCGTTGACTCGCCGCATCCACCACCACCGCCGAGCGTGTCACGCACGTGTCGCACTCACCGTCACGCACTTGTTGCGCTGATTTGCCATCGCACACTCGTTGCGTTGACTCGCTGTGTCCACCACCACAGAGCATCATGCACCTGTCACATTTGCCGATGTGAACTTGTTGCGCCGACTTGCCATGCTAATCACCACTGCGCGTTCAATGGCTTTTTGCATGCAGCTCACACCTTGTGTCACCACCAGGGTTTGGTATGGGCAAAAGGGTAGTCTGTGGAAGATGTGGCCTATGTGCCTGGGTGTAGCTGGGAATTGCCTGTGGAATTCTTGTGTTTTCCGTCTTGCGTTCCTCATGTTCTTCTCTGGCACCCACGAATTCTCTTCTCTGGGGTACCCAACCCACTTCACCAGATACTGCAGCACTTCTCTACGCATTCTGGAATCCATAACTTCCTCCACTTCATATTCTACTCCTTTTGGTGTCATCACTGGTGGAGGGGGTGTTGGCTTTTGTTGTATGGAGGATGTGGGTGTTTGGGCAGGACGTAGCAGGACAGTATTAAACACAGGATGGATGTTCTTCCAATTGGGGGGTAGTCGCAGTTTATAGGCACGTTCTCCCACTTTTGCCACAATTGGGAATGGGCCATAACGTCTGTCTTCTAGTTTTTTCAAAGGTCGGTCGGTGGTGACATTAAGGCCTTCTAAGTAAACCTTGTCCCCTACTTGATATTGTGGTACGTCTTGCCTTCCTCTGTCATAATACTT